>JACXGI010000229.1:53118-71164 GCA_016801175.1 Esox masquinongy | reverse complement strand
TTCCTGAGTTGTTTGAAAATGTTGGTGGGAAAAAGGGGAACAATTTTCCACAACAATATATATATATTTATATATTTTAAAAAGGTTTCCACTTGTATGCACATTTGTATGCTATTACAGAACACTGGCAAATTTAAACATCAAAATGGTTGTAGAGAACACACCAAGCCTTGATGAAGGCGCGACTAGACAGATTGTCCACCATAGCTTTAACCTGACCTTAGCCTTTACCTGTTGTATTGGTGTAGCACTTGAAAGATACAAACGTTTCCTCAAGGATTGACATTTCATGACATGAAAAGCCAGTGTATGAAACGTACACAGCGAGCCTGCGGCAGTGGCTAGCTAGCAAGAACCTCACCGAAGAAAGATCTCCGTCCGAACTGAACACAGTGAGTCAGAATGAGAGCCTCTTTATGTCTTTGACATTTTGTCTGAGTGTGTTGGACAGCTTCCAGTAAAATGGGAAGAAAGAAAGATGGACGCCGCTGATAGCATGCTATCAGTCCGACCCGCCCATAACCGTGCCTTGGCACATTCATCACCCGCTCTGCCTGTTTGTTCCTCGGCCCACATTAAGGGGCCCTCACATTTGAGTCTTCTTGATCTAAATAGAAATTGATTTATTGTCATTGGTGGCAGGCTCTGGTGCTTCTCTCTGCCTTTGGAAATGAATGCCTCCCACTCCCCGCAGAAGTTCTCACTCTTTTACCTCACAACGCTAACTGACGAGTGGAAAGGGGGGCCCGGAGGTTGAGGCGGTGTTTCAGCAGCAACTGCCGACGCGGAAGACGTTGCCTCGTTTGGACTCGGAGGGCAGAGTGGCCTCTCGCATTCAAACGGGACAGATTGAGGTGCTGTGTCGATGCCATTAAAATGTGCATACTCCACGTCGACTATTATAAACTGCCAGGTATGAGGAGCAACTAAATACAACATGACAGAAACAACAGCGAGAAACTGTAATCTCAAGGACTGGTGTACACGCGCGCACGCAGCTTAGAGGGCAGAGAATACAGGCTGGTGGAACGCAGCAAAGGTTCAACATTGACGTGGCTCTGTGCCCTGTTCGTTACAGCGTGGGAGAGCAGGGCTCAGTGAATCACTCACTACTCACCTCCACAAAAATCCCCCTAATCTGCATGGATGTTTTGCTGTTAGGAATGACACATAAACAGATGACACACTAATAAGTCCCTCCTGGATTCTGCAGAGACGTTTTTGTGAAATCAGCACAGGCTTAAAATGTTTGAGTTGCGCTGCGGCAATTATTGCATTTTGTGCGTGACTGTATGCAATGATCTTGTCAAATGTGTCACAGGAATGCACTGATGAAGAAAACATTTCTTGGCACGTGGCTTGATTGAACCATATTGTGTGGTAAATGTAAATTGGTCGAAAGTACAAGCGGAAGCAATGGGGTGTTTTTTGTTGATGAAAAGGATTCAACTGGCAGTCCCTTCAGAAATTATCACGGAAATAGTTCAGGGATTGGTTAGTCATGCAAGCCCTCTCATAATATTTAGTGGACATTCTAGAGGGACTGACTAACCGCCATTCATAATGTGAGCACACAGGACACAGGCAAACAAGTCTGGAATGGCAATGGTCTTTTCTTTTCAAAGAAATGAAGTATTTTTTTTTAAATAAAAGCCTAGATCTGAGTTGTTATCAGGGTCGTAAAGTGGCTGCCTATGACCTTAACAAGACCAGATGACATGATGCTGAACAATGATAAAATGCAACTCCTCAAAACATAATTACAAATCTACCAGTTTCAACCGGCAGAGCAAAAATAAATAATTAAATGTATCTTTTCAGCATTTAGCAGACTCTTAGCCATAGCAACTAACAGGAGTAGTTACTCTGCACATTTTCATACTTTGACTAAAGGGCCCCGCATGGGAATCGAACCCAAAATCCAGTCTTTGCAAGCACTGTGTGCTACCAATTGAGCCACACTGGGACATCATTTCACTTCAATTCCCTTTTCCCTTTTTCCTTTTCAGTGAACATTATTTCAAAAGCATTTTCAATTAAAGTGAAATGAGTGCTATAGCTACAGTATTATCACAGTTCCGCAGGCCCTGGCATTTTCCTGGCGGGTTCTTTGATCGCCATGGAAACGGCCTCATCATCATCATGGCTACCTTCTGCCGCTACATGTAATTTTCCAACGTGTGAGGAGCACTGATAGTGCTCAATCAATAGCCGGGGCAAAGATGGGGGAGGGGGGGTTAGGGGACTTCATCTTTCTATAGGAATGGATGAGACTACTGGCTGGGCAGAGATAGTGTGTGAGAGAGGGAGGAATGGAAGGAGAGAGGGACGGAGAAAGACAGAGCGAGAGAGGGCTAAAAATGAGGGAGCAATGCGTTCCACACCTGAAGGCACTGACATACTGAGTTCCGTTCTGTGCATCAGCTGAGGGGCTCATGGGTAGATGAGAGTTCCACAGACAGAAGAATGTTCTAGTCTTCAAACAGACTCCATGCTCGCGGTTCGGCACTGCTGAAACTTCCCCTCCCCCTTACTCCCTCTTTTTTATTCCTTTCTTTTTCTCTCTGTTGTGCACCTGTATTTTTCAGTCCTCCAGCTCGCGTATCTAATGTACAAAGTTTCAACGAAAGACACATACCTAAATGGTCTCTATCGGATCCAATTAAAATTGCAGTGAACTTTCACTTTGCTCCTACTAACTAACTGAGCGTTGCCTGCATCCGTATCAATCAATCTGAAAATCGTGTTCTTCTGAACACCAAAAAGACAACTGAACCTGCACCTACAGTATCTCAAATTTGAAGAGCACAGAAATTGCTTTTTTGACATGTATTCACAAATCCAATTTGAAGCACTCAGCTGTTTACAGTGGTCAGTGACAAATCTTGAAAACTCATTAACACAACTATCAGGGATTTCCAACCCGTCCGCTACCAGCTTACATGAACACAGAGGCCTTTCAACTCTGTTTCACCTCCACTGGTAGACATACTGTAAGAGGGAACAAGCAACATGCAATGTGCATATAAAAGGGCCAATATGTAACATCAGGGTCAACTTTTCAAAATGGTTTAACATTATTTGAAATATGATATCCTTGCAGCGTCACATGACGCCTACCCAAATAAAGTGTATGCAGCTTTGCTGTAGTGGGAAGTTTTCATTCATGAATTTGGACGATGTTAAGAACGCAAATTACAGCCTGGAACAAAGCTGAACAATGGATGGTTGGAAAAAAATTACTATGTGCATTCCGGAATAACTGTTAGTGATTTTTCAGAAAAATATGATTTTTGGACGAACTGTCCCTTTAATAATAGCTCCAAACAGTTTTCCACTACAAGAACGTTTCACTGGCTCCATACGTTTATAAAAAACGTACTTCCTGAATATTTGCCAGGAGAGTTTTTTCCTGGTATCCACTCATGTGTTGTCGCAGTGGGAGGATAATTATGAGATTTTTGTCAATCTACCCACATCACCTCTTTTGTTATTGTGCTGGCCATACTTCTAGCAGTGAGATTAACCTTCCATTTTAACAGACAAGAGTAAAGCTTGACAGAGAAATTTTTGATTGAAGAGTTGTGACGGTAAGTATAAATGCAGGAGGGGGGAAAGAAAGAGAGCGTGATGGTGGACATCTAAGAGGTGTATTTACTCTACAGAGGTACTTTCTAGTTGAACTTCAGTCACATTTTGTTGACAAATTTCCATCCCTTCGTCTTATAAAAAACAGGACACGTTGACTCCATAGTGTAATATTTAGTTGTCCTAACTTCCCGGATCCCCATCGGGTGAGATTGGTGCCACCCACATTTGATGCCCCTAGTAAGTACAATTCCTTGTTCCTGCTTCCTCAACCACAATCAAGGCAGAGCCGGGGGGAACATCTGTGGACGCGTCCAACTTTCATGAGCTGAACAACTTTAGGGCTTTTAACCATGGGAATTTATTTAACGTATGCATGACTCTTGCTGCGGCGCCCGTGTTAACGAAAAGAGGACGGGCTGGAACCGTTACGACAAGATTCAATTGTTAGTATAGGAAGAGAAAAGGGAAGAGGTTGGGGGGAGCGTGGCGACTAAGGCTGCTAAATAAAGAATGAGGTAATAAAGCGGGAAAGTGGTATGCTGCCGCCAAGAGATCCCATTTAGAACCATCCTTCAAATATTTATCTTTGTCAGGCTACTCAGCCATCAGAGACAGATATTGTTCCTTCTCCAAATAACTGATTGATGTCATGTGCGTGTGCGTGCGTCTCTGTGTGCCCGTGTGTGTGTGTGTGTGTGTGCATGCATGTGTCTGGACTGTGTGTACGTGCGTGTTCATGCCTTTATGAACACCCCCTGAAGCCAATCTTATACACGTACGTCCATCTCAGCAGAGCCCCCGACTGGCATCAGCGAAGCATTATGGGCCGCTCGTAATGTTTATGTTGACAAAGTGTTATTAAGTCACAGGCCTGTTTCAGTGCCTCGGGCTCGCTGTTGCCTTTCTGCCGAGGAGAACAACATATCGATGAAATAAGCAGAAGTGATTTGACTGATGTGGCGTTTATGGCGAAGTGAGTGCAGTGTGTCCGGGACAGAACGGCACACCGCCTCCCGGTCAATACAGATTAGGAGGGAAAGAATCATAGGAATGCCTTACACAGCCACGGTAAGAGCCGAATCCGCCAGATTTCTTTTTCCTCTCTCTCTCTCTCTCTCTCTCTCTATCTCTCTCTTTCTCTCTTCCTCTTCTTCTTTCTAAAACAGATTAGAGTTAGTGTAATCCTATTATAGATAGTTTTTATTCATATTGTTGTGTTCCCATCAGCCTGCCTGCCTAGCTGGCTGGGGAAAGGTCGTTTAGCTGTGCAGCTGGAGAGGAAACCTATTCCCCCAGCCTGTCTGTTCGTTAGACCTGCCCCTCTACAGCGCTGCTGTTGTCATTATCTTGCCTTGGATAACGAAGCAGTTGTGTGTCTGAGTCAGCACTAAGGGTATTAGAAAGAGACAACGATAGCCAGGGAGACAAGCTTTTAATCCTGTAGCTACTGCAGAGAAAACACCAAAAAACAACATATCCAATCATGTGTCGGAGGCATAGCTGATGTGTGCACACAGGCATGGTAACCTAACGGTTTGACCACTGGCTTGGATGACCAAATTGTTGCTGGATCCAATCCCCCGAACCATTAGGGTGATCTGTCAATCCACCCATGAGCAAGGCACTTAAATCTAATTTCTCCAGGGTCTGTGTTAATAGTGGTCGATCCTTGGCTTTGACCCCACTTTCCGAGGGGGATGTCTCAAAAACTAGGAAATCCCATTTCACATAGACACATTTTTACAGCACTTGTGGTACTTGTATATGTACAGGACAAATACAAGCACCTTGTATTTGATTTTTGAAATGTAGATACGTTGAGGCACGCACACGCACCCTACCCTCAACGTAATCCCTATATTAAATGAGGAGGAGGAGACATTTGTTTAGATTTGTATTCGAGCAAGAAGCAGCATCCCTGCTTTCACAGCCCACTTGGCATGCATACATATAACGTTACGAGCTTCACAGCATGTTTTGACAGAAGCAGCATGCTCGACTGCACCCAAAACCATATTCGAATTGAGTTTTTAGGGAGAATTTCCTTGCTTCATTTGCTCTCTAACTCTTCACTTTCAAATTAGAGCCAAGAGATTCTTGTTCCACCCACCACCTTGAAGCCCCTTACCAATCCAGTCCTTCTAAGTTTGTAACCGAACCATGAGATGACAGTTAATACCTTGCCTACTTTACAGAAGAGGCCCAATCATTATGCAATAATTCTTCATAATTTCCGTCATAATATGTACCATTTGAATTGTCATGCCGCGTGATGCATTAGCGCTCTGGCACTCGATTCCACATTCATTTTTCTTACTATGATTCATTTAGGAGGGTAATTCGCTCAGCATATGTAGAGGGGTAAATATGGAGGAGGATTGTGTGCTGAAACTAATTGGGACCACGGCAAATGCATTATGTTGCCCTGGTTGGAAACTATTTATGGATGTAGGTTGGGTATTTGTTGAAGGATTTGTTCAGCAAGCGAATGCTAGCAAAGGCTAATGTAACGGGCAAACTGAGCTGCTACAGTACGGTATCTAGAATGTCTGCAAAAGAGTAATTAGAAAAAAAATAATGAGAGGACTTTGAAAAACTCTCAGGCAGAAAAATGGTTGAGCAACTGTACGAGAGGCACAGAAAAACAAAATCTGATAGGGCTGTGCCCCTGAACAGGGCAGTACAACCAAACTGCACCCCAGGAATGTCCAGCGCCTACTGCATAGAGGTAATTGGCAAAAATAAATTAAACTAGTACCAAGTACTGAGTAAACAAGGGATACAAATGAAATCCCATCGTACTTTGGATCATGTAGAAAAAAAGCCCAGCTTATTACTCTCACAACCCCTTATTTTGGCTTACATGAAAAGAAAGGTGACTGGGCTTCCTACTGATCTAAGGGGCTATTTTGTAGCAATAAGCTGGGCGCCACAATTTAGCTACACGCCTCGACTGTGCCGTTGTGGCTGGGAAGCCTCATGGGTGATGCAAAGTGTCCAGCTTCACACAAGAAGGGGAAGGCATTGTCAGCAGGAGTTCCTGGTCTCATCACACTTTAGCGACTCCCTCCGGCGGCTCGGGTGTCAGCAAAGCTAACTGAGGTCATTAGGTGAATTCTTGTTTGGAAGAGCAGTGTGAGAAAAATATGAATGGCTAGGTGTGGATGCTTAGGAAGAAGGCATGCAAAGATCTTCAGCTCCTGTAGGGTGTTGTATCTAAAGATACAGCAAGATGACAAAAGAGGTAAAAAGGGGCTAACATTGGGGCATGTTTATCCTTGTTGAAAACTAGGCTTTTCGTGGTACTTCCTTCTGAACAGAACAATGTAGACATGCCTTTTTATTGTTTTATTTTTTAATTTTATCTTGCCTTATTAAATAAATGTGTTGCAACGGTCCACTTTTGTTTTGGGTCTCCACTTCATTCAGCCTGCTTAACCTGGGTAGAAAGAACCGGTTACTTTTCCCACCTTGTGACACATTGACTGGTGATCCTTGAGACAGCTTGTTCCACCATTAAAAACCACTAAATGATGTAATTTAGCATAGATGAATGGTGTTGTATACCTTCAATAGAAATTAGGACACGTTAGTATCTATGATTAGTGCATTCAACTGTTTTGATGTCTTGTGGTGTCCAACACCCTATTTACACACACACAGTTTTTTATGTAGCCAGTTACATGTACATTACAATCACTAATATGTGCCAGGAATCTTATAAACACCACAATTCGTTTTATTTTGTATGTATTATTACACTGTTTTTGTCTCCCAACAATTTTATCTAACTTGCATTTACATCCTTGTCTCATCGCAGTAACAACCGATGTGTCGTCTGAAGTACGTTTCCAGCCATTCTGCTTCTTCGCTCACTACTCAGAAGCAGTCCGGTGTATGGAGAAGAAACAATCATCATTGTTTGAAGGAGAACGACCTACCAGAAAGAGTCGCTAGAGTGTGATGAGGCAACACTTGTCAGACACCAACTCTGAACATTTGGCACCACCACATGTGAGGCCCCTGGGCATTCTCCAAAAAGCAGCAACCAGACGTGATTCAAATTCCTTGCCGCACTGTTTGTTTTCATGTTTTCATGTTAAACACATAAGACCCAATGCTGATTCCTGCAAGCCAAATGTATACCTTCACGTTTTACTACTTTGAAGTTAGCCCTGGAAAGTGTCAGCCAGCTCATCTTCTTTGATCTGGACTGATTGGTGGGAGGCAACATGACACATTGTATTTCAGGCCCCCTACTTTCCTCACTGCTCACAATGAAAAAACAGAAGCCCATAATGACTACTCCCTAGATTGAGCATCATGTACAGGAAGAAAGCAATTAATAGTTGTCAGAATCGTTTAAAAGGAGCAGTCACGATATCTGCAGGCAGTTTGCTTGTGTGTGTTTTTGCGCGTGTGTGGTGTCAGTGTTAAGTGAATCAGTGCTACGGAGAATGAAAGCATGATAGCTGCACCCGCTATAACACCATTTCCCAACATAGGGGTCACCTAATTTGTAAATGGGGTCATGAGAGTAACTGGAGAAACAAAGCTGTGCTTGGTGCATAGAAAAGGGGTCATGGGGCATCTTAACAGCTTCCGTTGGGATTGATGAAACAACTGAGGCCCATTCATTTCAATGAAGTAAACTGAGGTGGGAGGGGATGGTCGGGCAATGCAAGTATGGCGTGGGAACACGGCAGGACCAAAGCATGGAAAAGCTGAACATTATGAAAATAAGTATGATATGAGAATACATTGCCAGTGACCAAATCGAACATCATTATAGCTTCCAGCCCCACTCAATTGGCTATTGCAGTATGCAATACCTGGTGTCTTGCAAGCTCACTAGTTCACTATTAATTAATTGTTGCCAGGCCAGCTCACAGTCTTGCCTGGGCCCGGGACGAGATAATCTTAGATGGGCCCTTTAATGTCAACCCAATGTCAGTTCTGGGCCCCCCACTACCCTGGGCCCGGGACAACAGACCCGTTTGTACCCCGCTATCGGCGGCCCTGATTGTTGCTATAAATTGACGCTTGCAAGGAATGTTTAAATACCTCGAAGAACAATCTGGCCCACTCAAAAGTCATTTAATACTATTATCTGCACCTGGCTAGGCAATCCTCTTTGACTGGTTCCTCTCTATGTTTCTTTCTTAATTCCAACATTTCTAGAGAATTTTACCCAGCCATTGTGCTTCAATAAGCATTTCTGCTTGATATGTGGTGATTTAGCTGGATATCTCTGTGAGCACTTTATGACAACTGCTCTTCCAAAAAAGATTTGATAAAATAATTGTGATTGGTTGGTTGATGACACCCTTGTAATGCCTTGTATAATTTTAAATACATGACTATACAGACAATATTTTTGGTTAAAGTATTTAACTTATCGTAACATCTAGGCAATCTACAGAGAAACAATCATTAAATTGGCATTTATTTAAGTCAATCTAAGCCAAAGCATTGTAAATACCATGAGAGGAGTACTCAAAACATTTTTCAAGACAACACTTTGCCTGGCAGAGGACCCTAGGTGCACTCTGCTGTCTTAACAAATATTGACAGGCACTAATTATTTGTAGCTAACACTAGCAGGAGTCACTTCGTTTAGTCCTTGTGGAAAGTAAATCAAATAGATGAGACGTCTATGCTAATGCCAGAAACATGACTGTTTTTGTGAGAAGTGTGCTTTTCGCAAGTGAGCATTGCAAGACAATGTGCGCACACACACACACACACACACACACACACACACACACACACACACATACAGGCACACACACTTGGGAAAGACTAAGGTGGAGAAGCTCTCTGACCTGTAAAATCAAAGCTGGGCACTCTGACCAAGGCCAATTAGTCCAATGGCTGGCAGATTGCTCTGTCTGTCAGAACGGGACCTCAAGGACAGAGCCAATCACTGCCCGGGTCAGAGGATTAAGAGAAAGTCCTAGAAAAAAAAATTGTTGTAACTGGTGATAAGTGGGAATGACTACTAAGTAACTCATTCTTCCCAGCTATTTAATGTGCTGCCATTTGTGCAGCCTTTTTTGTAATCTAATTGTTAACTTGGTAGAATCATAGATCAATCAAAACCAGTATCCCGTATTTCCCAGGGTAGGGAAAACAATTTAGCAATTTAAAGTGTTAAGATAATGTTCATTTGTACCCAGGTATTCTCAATGTGGAAGAACGTGTTTCAGATTGTAACTGTTACTAAGTTAATTCACGATGCTCTAATTACTGAATGTTTTCCGCCTTGATTCATGTGAACCCAGATCTAGGAGAAGAAAAAACTGCTTGTAAGTTCGGAAAGCACTGTGTTAAACTTGAATGTCCTTATTCTGAATAAGAGAGCCCACTGCAAACAATAAATGTTAATTATCACCTTATACTCACACCAACACTCACAATTGCTAAACACGAACACAAGTGGAAAACAGCACCTCTTCCTGCGTGCATTAGATTACCATTCTACATACCAGTGAGATCTATTTTAATATTAAATTTGAAGTAGGGCATACATTGTCTCTGAAGAACACTTTAGAGAGCCAACAAAATAAACTATGAATTAGCTAAGCTCCATGTTTCTCTTTCCACTAAACACCAAAGCTAGATATTTCTGTGAAACTCAATTAGAATTTCAAAACAGCCTAAATTAATTTGGATGATAAAACTACTGTTACGATTCCTGATCATATTTCAACATGGTTAATACTAGGTCCCCAGCCTTAACACAAGCTGTAGCTGTGATGCTTTTGAGGGATCCTCTTCTTCGATTTAGCCTTGTACATTAATGTGAGTCGTAGCTCCTATGAAACATACAGTACAATGAATGTGAAGCAGTGGAGGCCGCATCAGCTGACAAGACTTATTATAGCAAATGACATCCATTTTTATTTAGAGAACAGGTTGATGTGATGCCAAGGAAGCGTATGCTTAGCTTATTCACAGCAATTTGAATATTTTTCATCAATTCACTGCAATTTCACAGCAATGCTCTTTAGCGAGCAGGCGTGAGGGTTTGTTTTAACTTACTGGGCGTTTCATGACAAATAACAGTATTTTTCTTCCAGTTCAATGCACAAGCTAAGCTTGGACACAGGCCTTTCCTTCACCATCTGCCAGTTTTTCCTTCCTCGTCCAATGCTAGCTGAACAATAGCCTGTACAGGCAACATACAATTACAATATGCAGAACATACCCATTTCACACTTGCTTCCTTCTCTAAACTCTGAAGGCGAAATTGGAAGGTGCCTTATGACCTGTACACGCTTCCACAAATTATCCCTTCAGGGTATAATAATAATACCTTCGGTAAAATATTGCCATGGTTACTGGTTAGCGGCTAACAGCCTCTCCAACCGAAACTCAGAAGGAAAGAGAGAGGACGTGATGAAGGTAGAAGCACTCCAGGCCCAACTGATTGACAGACAATTGATTTTCTGGACCATGTGTGTGCATACTGCTCAAAACAGATGGTCATAATAAGCATTCTGGACAGAACACTAATGAAAGATTATTTTTGTCCAATAGCAGATCAGAGACGACAGCCTCACCAGTAGACTGTTGTTCTGTGTACTCGGACACTGAAGAGTTATGGTCAAGGCTGGAGTTAGTGCAGCTGGAGATGGCCTTATAGCCCTTTGAGTTAATCATAACTGACAGGAAATTGAGTCGTAAATTAGAGGAAGTGGCCCATTAGAGACAGGAAGGGGATGGATCTTCCATGGGCCAGGACTGTCACTCTTAATTGACCAATCGTGGGTAGAGAGATCAATTCTCCTGGACGGCAAAAATACTGGTGGACTAGGGAAGCTACGCACATGCAGCTTACTGCATCTCATAAAACCTTGGATTGAATTTATTTTAACTATATATTAGGGCTGCAATTAACCACTATTTTGATAATTTATTATTCCTTCGATTAGTACGTCAATTAATTGCTAAGTAACAAAACAAATCACAGCATTAAATGCAGATGTTATTTTTATTTTTTAAATGAACAGTTAAAAGTTTTTCCTGATCTTGCACATTGGCCTATTCAAAACAACTTGAATTACCAGTAAGTATTTATTGTTTTAGAATGTTTCATTTAATTCCTCAGTGTGCCTAATGAATCTGCAAAATATAGAGACTAACAAGGAGAAAGAGCGTACAGTAAAACATCACTGAAAATCTTACAGCCGGCAGCTTTAACTGAAGAACACAGACAAGATCCCTATTAAAATAAATGGATTGACTGAGGATGCATTTTCCTCAAAGTTTCTATTGCTGAGTAATATAGAATTGGCAAATTCTGACAATTCCCACGATCCATCAGTAAGAGTAATGATTTTAAATATCAGGCGCTGCTTGACTTTGAACACATCCCACAAGCAGACCACTGGTTTGGTGGTGCAAATATTATGTTAATGCACAGCTCAACCATGCCTCCAAGATGAACAATGTCTCATTAATAAAATATATATTTCTTGCTACGATTTCCTTTCCTTCCATTTTTGCTAAACTACAGGTTAGATGTGTATAATTGTTTTGTGTAAGATGAAGCAAAGCAATAGTAATGACGTATTTTACAGCCATTTATGTTCATATTTACCTAGGGTGCCAATAATTCTGGAGGGCATTGTGTATGCCATTTGGATTAAATATTTGCTGTTTTGGTGCCCTTTCAATACCCACAATACAGTTATCTGCAGTGAGTCTGAGAGACTCCTTGATTGGCCTTGCTCATCTGTATCCCAAACAAAAGACCAAGATAGGGCTGGTCCAAGAAACAGCTAGTAAAATCAATGCACCCACTCAAACATGACCCTGTCAGTCTCCACTTTAGCTTGGGCACAGTCAAGAGGAATTCAATGATAAAAAACAACAAAATAAGTAGGAGAGAAAAGTTGAGTGAATTAGATATTTATAAGTATCTGCATCTTCGGAAGATGGACACAAAACCTGTCTGAGAAGCATTGTTCAAAATTTGACTGTAAGACAGCAGAAAAGAATTATAAAAAAGGAGCCATGATCGGAGCCTGAACAAGTCGCTCACATGTGAGGCCACAGATCATGCGACACAATTGAGAAACCCTTTATCTGGAGGCAGGGAGGACAAAGACTTCTTTATTATAGAGCAGATTAATGTAATGGCTGACAACTTGTCAGGAATAGAGAGTTGGCCTCCATCGCACAGCTCTGCCCTCACTGTTGCCAACAAGATAGAAGGGGGAATAATATCAAGAAGAAGTAAAAAAAAATAAAAAGAAAAAAAAAAAATATATATATATATATATATATATAAAGAAGTGATTGAAATATGTTCCAATTCAGCAGGTCCACACACTTCTCAAAAGGATTTTTCTTCGGAGTTCTCTTTCCCTCTCCCTTCCTCTCTCTACCACCTCTTTCTCTCCCTCCCCCTCTCCAGCTGTCGTCACTCCTTTCCTTCTAAGAGTTAAACAATACAATCCCCCCACCCTTCCAAAAAAACATAAAAAAAAAGATAAAAGAGCTGCAAACACGCCTATATACCAGGTTGGGACGGTCTCCTCAACCTGAAAGGAAAGCAAAGGTATTTCTCAATCATCAGTGAACTGTTCAACCCTGAGCAACATTGTGTTTCAACCCAACCAAGGCCCACCACCGACCTACTAAAATACTGTCATTACACTGAATGCTCTAGAAAATCTGCTATCCACTGATAAAGCCCCTTTCAAATTGATGTTCAGAGCAATTTGTTATTTTTACATGAAAGCTTTTTGTTTTTTGTATAAAGCAACTGTGTAAATGCTCAATAGAAGAAAATCATGCTTTTGATGGAAAAAAGAGTGAGATAGACTGGAAAGTCAACTATAAAATACAAAGAAAATTGGAATGCTACCTTGCCTTAAACAGTCTGCAGTGGCAGAATACACGAGCACTTTGACCCAAAAGGAAGTGAGCATGGACTTGTTATCAAGTAAGGTCACTATATGCAGACCTGACTCCCAAAAGAAGTCAGGCTAAATGAACACTGATGACAAAATGAGGTGGAAACAGAGCTGCACATTATAGCCTTCTGGCAAATGTATTACAGAATTAGAGACACACTTCCAAGACAACTCTGGAGACATATTTCAGATTGCGTAGACTCCAGAATTATTTCAAATTAAATTTAACTTTGATAAACTCATGTACAATGTCTGCAAGGCAAAACACTGCATTGTGCAATCACCACAGCAGGATTTGTGACCTATTGGCGTGAGTAAAGGGCAACCAGGGGAGCACAAAAAACATTGTGAACCTTAACCACATTCAAGGCCTAATTTATTTGATTGTTTATTTACCTTCTTGTGCATTGCTAATAACATAACATTGAAAATGCCTTCATCCTTTTGAATGGTCTGTAATGTAGAATTTCTGATTTGTATTCTTATCATTGTACTTTTGTTATTTAATACCTTTCTATGAGCCACTTCCTTTGGCAATGTTAACAAAAGTTTCCCATGCCATTAAAGCCTTGAATTTAAATTTGTTTGAAAACAGAGAGAATGAGAGACCGAGGGAGACAAAGAATGAAAGACACAGAAAGAGACAGAAGACAGAACAAGACAGACAGAAAGAGAAAAAATAAATAAAACACCAGAAAGAGAGAAATATTGTTGTATCCAGTGCATTCTGCATTTAGGCACAGTAAAATGCATTTCCCGTTGTCACATTTGCATATGAATGAGAAGACAGCGATAGAGGAACATACCCAGGGTGGCCCATATAATGAGTTTTCCATTTATTTAAATTAAACAGGCAAAATTGGTTCAGTAGCTAATGAAACGGTCTCAGAGCAGCTGACCTTTATCAGCCTGTCATTTCTAAAAATCCAAAGACGTCAGGTTAAGACAGTTTGTGTTTTTGTGTGTGTTTGTGTGTGTGGGCAAAGACTTTGTACGGTCCATTTGGGGCTGATTTGATGCAAACCTTTTTCTACACCAATTTTATCAACAATTGCTTGTTGATATTGGTAAAATTTTGTGTCTAAGACAGCAGATTGTCCTCTGTAGCTCTGCAGCAATAATTTATCATGCTTATTCAATCATATCCAGGGACCAGGTGAAAAGCCCCAAAATTTGCATTCCTAAACAAGTAGAGCTTTTTTGCAACCCTCTAGTACTTTATCCTTGAGAGTGCATGCTAAATTACATTAATACCTGTTTTTATGATCTGGACTAAATCAATGCTCATAGTCAAGCTTGGTACCAAATGGTGGCAACCTGCTTGCTATAAGGCTCCACTTGAAAATGTCTCGAAGGCAAAAATGAACATAAAAGTGTTTCCCCAAAGTCTGTGGTAATAAAGAAACCATGACCGACTAATGGAAAATCATTTCACAAATTAATAAAGTGTTCAAATGCCATTTGGCACTCTACTAGTTGAAGATAAATGACTTAACTTAATGACCATTTAGGTGACACGTGTATTATCATTACGGATGCATTATTAATGTTGCTATATGAATAATTAAGTGACTGCAATACAAAAAATGACTTTGAGTTTGAAAAGCAAGGAAAGGAAGGGCAGAGGGTAAATTGGGTAGCTGAGTAGGGTCACCCAGTGTAGCTGCTGCATGGAGATCTTGATAAACTAATAAACTACAATTCCAATACAATTACAACAGCAATCAGGGCCATCGTGAACAACCGGGCCATTTCACAGAATGCAAAAAACACAAATGGGTTGAGACAATTTTCTTGTCCAGAAAACAACTTTGAACAGAAAAAGAGGGGATACTGTTAAAGCATGACTCATTTGCATTTATGTCACAGAAGGGAAAAGTCTTTATCAGAGCTGTAGTGATAACATAAGAATTGTCGATTTTAGTTGGTCGAATAACTATTAAAATTGTTGTTTTTTAATCTTGTTAACAGCATTCAGTCCCTTTATGTTCCATGTAAGACTTATTCATCGATTCTTGTTAAAGAGGACATGGTGTCTAGTTAGTCTACCATGGAAAATTCAAACAAACCAGAAAATTAAAATGTCCAAAAGTGGTCATCTTAAGTGGAGGCCATCTCCTATATTCTTTCTAGAACATCTGAGTTATGAGGATTATGAATCAGGCTGATACTCATCTTTTGTGTTAGTCCTCCGAGCTGAGAATGGAGCGGCTGTGGTGACAGCAGTAGTGATCGGTCCTGTGTAGATGTCATTAACTCTCCTACCCTTTTTTCTTCCTACTGATACTGTCACAGGATAAGGGTTGAGTCAGAGGAATTGTGAGGACTCATTTACCTCAACTCTATTCTGCCTTCTCTGACAATCAAACGTGTTATGGTGTTCCATTTTCTGTTATATTACCTAACTGATGTTCTCAACTTTAGCTGTTCAACGTTGTTCTATTAGCCAATGTTGCAGTGCTCTTGTTTTCTCTGATCCTATTTCACCAGTGTTCCAAGTTCTTTTGTTATTGTTGGTGTTGTGCATAAGAAATAGACAGCAGAATATGACGATGCACATACGCTTGTTTAGTGCATGATCTCTATGTACAGTATGTGTATGACTGACTGTATGCCTGGTAATTGGCAGGACCTCATTGGATGGTGGCCTGGGTATTGCCTCCGCCACCCGTGTGAGTGGGTGAAGATGGATAAAACCTTCATATGGTCAAATCATTATCATTTGTCAATTGATTTTAAAACCGTCAACTCAAAAAATGCTAACTTCATACTGTCACTCACACACCTTCCCAGTAATGAAAGAACCCACTCCTCTTAAGCGGGGATTCAACTGGTTCCGTTCCAGCAATGAATACACAAAAAAAGTGTGGCTTACTGGGACGAAACAGATGCATTCTATGACACAGCAGTAACGACAAAGCCGTTAAAACCACTTGTTCACAACATGAGC
Organism: Esox masquinongy; assembly: GCA_016801175.1. NCBI lineage: Eukaryota > Metazoa > Chordata > Actinopteri > Esociformes > Esocidae > Esox > Esox masquinongy. The sequence continues at coordinate 54,697 of JACXGI010000229.1, read as the reverse complement.
AGCTGTTGTTCTGACTGTGCTTCAATTGCTTTTTCCCCCAATACAAAAGGCACCCAGTTTCTCATCTACTGGCAATCTTTTTTTTGAAACTCGACAAAATCTGACTTCAGCGTTATGTTGATTACCTATTGTGTTTCTGATGTGGAATCTGATGTTCCAAAACAGCATGTAACAAGTAGAGCAAGTTGCGTGATGACAAATGTTTTTTTTCAGTACCCCAAAAGTGAGTTTTCCCTCAAGCTGTTAACCATGCAGAAACAAAAGGAACTGCAAAAAAAACCTACCCAGTGCCATACATTCAGTAACGAAAAAAACAAACAGATAAAAAAATGCTAATAATCAGCAAGAACAGAAATAGCCACTGAAGAACATTGGAAGAAAATACTTTCCTTGAAAAACTTTGACTTTTGTAACCTTTCCCTCTGCCACCCACACTAAACCTAAAGGAAAGAATCAGCAAAAAAAGCAAACTAGTTACCTCAGAGAATTTTGCCATCTCTAAACTTAACCTTCCCACAACAACCTAAATTACAGACCCCCCTCCCACAATACCTCCCAATACCAAACCACAGCAATGGTGAATTACGCTTCTCTCTTTTTTTCTCAGATTTTATTGTGGTGGTGGGGTGGGGAAGGGGCGTGTGGACATGTCCTTCCTGATGTCTATAGACATGCGATAAATAACCAAAGAACGTCCTCTGCTATAAAGCCAGTTAATTCCGAGCGGGTCTAAATCTCTGAGCTTGCTGCAGATACTAACACAACAGTTCCATTAAGGCAAAATTAAGCGCTACAAAGGCGGTGCCTCAGCAGAAATATACAGCGCAGCCTGTCACATTAACATAAAGCATGGCCCTCAGAAATTATTAGGCTCTCTAATCTGAGGAACACTCAGACACAGCATTGCACTGTTCAAATGACCTGTCCACGGTGATGCATCACTGTTTTTCCACACACACCTTGCTCTTGTTTCTCTCTGACCCTCTCTCTGCCTCGCTCTTTCTGCCCCTCTCTCTCTGCCCCTCTCTCTCTCTCTGCCCCTCTCTCTGTCTCTCTCTCTCTCTCTCTCTGTTTCTCTCTATATGCTTCTCCCTCCCTCCAGATTTATGTGAAGTGGGATAGAGAATCCAACACTCATTGAAGGGCTGGAGCCTTAACTCCAGCGTGCATTCTTGACAAAGACCACGCAGGCCATCTTGCTGGCTGGCAGGCAAGGTGAAGGTCAACCAACACATTATCCCTCTGCTTATCAACATTGCATTAAAGCCGTGACATGATGTATTTCAATTAAACGTTGCGTTCAAATAACATTGTCTCCTCCTCTGTTTTATCCCGGACGACCCACCACGCAAGGGGAATGGATTAAGAAACGTGACTGGCTGTGATTAAAGTTTTTGGGCCGCTGTGCATAACGACTTGGCTTTATGGTGTTGGTGGGGGGAGGGACAAATCAATGGCAGTGATCTAGCGCACGGCAGGACCCATGGAAAAAGCAATCATGGGGAAAATAGACTCTCTGTCACCCGCCGACCACCCTGACAGTCAGATTACCCCACACAGCCTCCATCACCCCCCCCCC
>JACXGI010000229.1:0-53018 GCA_016801175.1 Esox masquinongy | reverse complement strand
AGCAGCAGTTAATGTTCTTAAAACATTCCAGGTAGAATCAAAATAAAAGGTGTAAATCGTAACCGTCGGTGCAGAACTAAAATGAATGAGTTGTTGCCTGCTCATTTATTTTTAATCTGGAGAAAACTACATTAGCGCACACCCACTGAAAGCACCCCTGCAGTTCTAACCAGTGATGACAAAGAATGAAACGGGGTAATGGATATAGGCCTGTGGTTCAACAAGACATGAAGACCTGTTTAAGGTTTCGCTGAGTAGCCCAGGGTGGTCCAGTGTTCGAAGCCACAGCCTGCGGTGCACATGTCCCACTGCAGCGTCAGTCTGAAAGATGCCCACTGCACTTCATCAACAAGTCCGTCCCCACTGTCCTTATCCAAAAAGGCAAGGTTGTCCATCTCTCATTTCTTTAATGTTATTTCAAGGAAATAAAAAGTTCAGTTGAGAGAGAGAGAGAGAGGAAAAGCTGCATTAGTGCTGATGAAATATTCAGACTATTCAGAAGACATTTCAGTCTCCGAGTGAGGTGTTGAAAAGATTGAAAAATCTAGAGAGTAAATGTCAGCATGTCAGCGTTTGAAGTGAACACCAAAAGCCACTAGCTCTTCTTTCCTTGCCCCTTCCCTGTCATCCTAAAAAAATAGACCTGACTCTTAACAATGAGCTTCTCTGACATAAGTACCGATTCTTTTTCCCCGACTGAGGGTCCCGTCTGAAGCCATATGCTAACAATAGCAACACAAAACAGAGACGGCCGTTAATGTGCTGGGGAATTAAATATTCAGGTAGTTATTTACTTTGAGTATTGCTGAAAGACGTGGACACACCGCGATGCACTTTCTCTCTCCCACACGAAAAGCCACTAAAAATCTTTCCACTAACGTGATTCAGTATTAGCAGGCTCTAAAATCAGTATGGGTACTTATTAACTTTGGTTCCAAAAGGACAATAACCCCTTCGTACATTATGTATGCAATTCATTATTATGTTTTACATTAAAGAGGCTTTACAACTCTTTGAAAGATGCAGGAAACAAAACAATATATATATATATATATATATATATATATATATATATATATATTTACACACACACACACACACACACACATATATATATATATATATATATATATATTAACCATGTGAGAGTATCTATTTTCTGTGGTAGCACTGTTTGTCAACCAGAAACTCTTCCACATTAGACACAAAAATAGATGCGCTAAAAAGGTCAATGGATCTCCAGCAAAACAATGGAAATGTCATGGCAATGCATGGGGGAAAGATGCTGTAGAGTAAAGCCTGTGAATCTCCCCATTCACGTCCAGCAAAATTAGCCTACATTTAGGTTATTATTCAAACATGTACTGTATTTCACACTTTTTGAGGTAAAAATGAGTATGATGCTTGTATGGATGTCAACCCCAATATTGCATTGTCGACAATCTACAAGCTGCATTACAGCTAAAAACAACTTTTACTACACCTACCGATTTCTTTACGCTGGCTATTCTGGAATGTGTACCTATTCCGTATTCCACGTCATTTTTCAAAATTGTTTATTACTTTTCAGTGGCGGCACTGTTTGTTTACAAGAACTCTGCAAACACTTAGACCCGACAACATATCGGAATCCATTTGAATATTCCGCTCACATTGCGAGACGTTGTCCATCTCCGTATTCTGCGCCGGCCGCTTCATTAGACTGGGTACAGGAACGAAATGCTGACACAGTGCACGTGAAATGTATATGATGGTGAGGTTAACAGACAGCTGTCTACAGCCAGAGTGGAATTAGACCAGACGCCATCGTCAAAACACACTGTTACTGAAACATAATGTATACCATGCAACACTTTCCAAATGACTTGACTCTATTATGGCTGTAGTCACTGTGCACAGCTTGACAAAGAGGTTTCTAGTTTGATTCAAGCCAGTGCAGCACCTCCAATATAGCTTTAACATTGTACATACTGTAGGCCTACCATGTACTGTTTGACACAAAGCCAACATACGGTTTATCACAAATTTTCTGGGTAATAGCCCATGCATGTTTTAAATAGCCTCTGCAAGGCAATACGGAATCAGTGGTCCGTAAAGACAAAGCACATTGAAGTGACTTGAATGCAGTAAGGCCAATCATCAGGGAACATGAGACTTTGCCTGCATGTGGAGCCTTCTAACAGGCTGAGGGAAGAAATAAAAAAATTAACTCAGTGTTTTCGTTTTTTTAAGGGGGAAGGAGGGATTATTGAAAAAATTAATTTTCAAAAAAAATGAGGGGAAAAAACACAAGCCTTCAACAATGGAAGTATTAATCATGCAAAACATGTTGGACAGGAAAAATAATTATGCATCTTAAATTGATAAGCCCCTTCTCAACGAGTAGCTGGCGCCCGGCCTCTGTAATCTGGCATATTCTATTATCACTGGATCTGATAAGAACAGACGAGGACTAGGACGGAGGCGACACAAGTGCCCCTCTCACCCCTCCTCCTCTTCTGGTTTCATTTCAACCTCACCCTTTCCCTCTTTTTCCTCACCCACCTCGTGCTCCTCCCTCTCTCCCATGTCTATCATGTTTTTTTTCTCTCACATTATGCCAGTCTTCTCAAGAAAAAAAGCGGAGCAGCTAAAGATACATTGCGCTGGCCTTTGTGTTTCTGATTCCCTGTGCTGGGGCCTGTCATAGTCTAAGACAGATGTGATTAGGATTAATGAGTTTGATCTAATTAGAGTTTGGATCCAAATACACTTCAGTTAGGTTCACAAGGGCACAGGTGGTGAAGACATGAGAGAGTACCAAACACACACACACACACACATACTATTACATCGCTTCTTCATCTCCTGTCCTATCCTTTTAAAAAGGAACTATACCCCCTGCCACTCAGATGATTTTAAGGGGGAAGAGAACAGAGAAGCTGCATACAAGCACAGTAATAACTGGCATCTGCTGGTTGTTAGAGGTTTAATTATAGAGAAGCAGACCCTGAGGTGAGGAGAATGGGTCGGACGCAGGGTAACCCAACCTCACATCGAAATGCTCTGAAAAAAGGTTGAGTATATGAAGCGGTCCAGGTAGCCGATTGAGCTCACATTGATTAGTGTGACTGAGGAAAAACGGAAAGCTGATTTGGGTGTGTAACAGTTCGCTAGCAGAAATGGCATTTGAAAAACTCACATTGGATCAAAACCTACAGGGCAACGATATCAACTGCTTGCACTGTCAAAATAGAGTTTAACTGTAACGATAGTGGAAAACGCTTTCTGCTCCATCACCAAACAATGCCCATATTTACTGTTTCGACCAGAATTGATTTAGCATTTTCATTCTTTCTAATCAGGACTTAAAGAACTAACATTAAATAAAAATATATTTTAAAAAATGCAGAAGAAATAAGAAATCGGAGAGAGATTCCCGGTCAGGTCAAAAAGCCAGTCTTTAGAATGTAGTGATTGGCTGCTCAGACTGGTCTATTGATCCATGTCTACAGGAAACAGTGGAGCATTCACTGGAACCCAGCCATTTAATCAAAAGCCTCTGTCACACAATAATTCAGGGATCCGCCGGCTAAAATGGCAGCGCCAAGTGTTATAATGGCTTTGGATAAGTGTAATTGAAACAAATGCCATTGATCTGCCTGGCCCTAGCCACGCTCTCTCAATTTGCAAGTAAATCCTAACTGGGTGTGCCTCGATGGAGTGAGGGTTTAGTAGTGTATTATTCTGCTAAATAGGGAAATGGAGATGCTGTAGTGTGAGAGATAAAAACTACATCAAAATGTATTTTGATCAGGAACAAGACACATCTTTCCAGCGAAACCGTTAAGAAAAAAGGACGGACCCAAGAGAAATGTTAATTGCACTTATTTGCAGGTGTTATCTTCACACTTGTATTTATATTGTACACTTTTTTTGCAGCGCAGGGGATTGTGTAAATCTTATTTCCTTGATGATTCACATTTTAATAAGTCCCTATGGCAATTCAGAATTCATGGTTAAGGTAAAATGGCCCACTTGTGCTTCGAAGGTCCTGACACCTCAGAACTTATGAACTACACAGACCATGATTCAATGCTCTAGGGTCCTCTTTAAGCAGCCCCCTGAGTACATCACCAGCACCTCGCGTCTTGGCCATCTGAGATTACTGGGCTGCTAAAGCTCACAGATCTTATCACAGTCGCATCCCCGGATTTTCAAAAAACGGGGAATTCACCTTCCAGCAAATGTCAGGAGATTATGTCAAAGGGAGGTTACAGCCTGCAGCAAAACCACCTCAGAGCCTGATTTCTTTCAAGCCCTGAGGCATCTCTGTGGCGCTCCGTGAAACCAAGCTCTTCTAGGATGGAATTGCACAGCAAAAACAACAGAAGGAGGGGTGGAGGAAAAGATCAGAAAGGTATCTTTTCCTCAATTCCGGTTTGAGAAAAAAAAAGCTGCACATTTTTTGGAAATTAGTGAATCTATCAGGGATGCAGGGAAAGAAAACCAAAAGTGTTGTAGCTGTGTCCTGTCTTCCCCTAGATATCAGACAACGGTACATTAGGGGGAACAGCAGGGAAACTCAATCCCTTTGCCTAACTAAATCCCTCTTCATCACGATTATTCCTCGAAAACATAGGCGAGCAGACAGAAGAGGAACAAAGAGAAAGCCGGTTTATGCTGGTGTTTGTTTACCTGCTCCGCAAGGCTGGCATGCGTGTAAACCAACCGCTGTTTTTATTCCTAGGGATAGAACGTGTTCGTTCTGACACTCGTATCAGCTTATAGAAAAAAGCTCCAACAGGCTCAAAGAGAAGCGATCAAAGTCTATCTACATTACATTCTACTAACAAACTACTACTAACTGGTAATTCGCTTCACACATTTGCAACTCTTTTTGATCTTTATTGTGAAAGAATTGTCCACCGCATGTTTGGCAAATTCAAGATCTATTAGGAAGAGTTTGGGTATAGACTACCTTCTTCTCAGGCTTGAATGAAAATGTCTAATCAAATGGACATGTTTATTCATGAAATCATCTCTGGTAAGTAAAGGGGTTCAAAGTACCGCCGGCAAAGACGGCTGCAGCAGGTAACACGACATCTGATTTAATATAATCAGTTTAAAAGATAATGTTCTTCCAGCAGCTAAGGCTTTTGACACTTATGAAGAGAGAAACGCCTTGTTGCTGCAAAGAGAATATGAATCAATTAGGATGTATTTAGAAGTGTAAAATCAGTCTTTCACAACTTCACAATTACAACCGAGAAGAGAAAAAGGGACAAAACCTGATGCACACCCAAGCTAGTTACGGCATCGCAACTCATGTCACGATTTCATTGTCGTCAACCCATCTCTGCTGAGAACTTGTACTCATCCAGCTACTCCCAGAGGAGCTCTAACGGGAATGAATCCCAGTTTGACACAGAATGGAGCGGAATTACATCTACTAAGAGCGTACCATTTTCCCGAGATGCATTACAGAGCCAAGTCTGTGGAAGCGATGTCCATGGAACACGACAGACAGTCCCCGCTGGTGCCGAAAGAGGGAGCAGAAAAGCGGGAGGGAGAAGAGTGTAGTGGGGGAAGACATCAATTACTCTTTGAGCTTATATAGCTCCGCGGCCTGGGTTAGTGGGGTATGATGTGGTAGTTTCTCTCTTTCCAATGAGTTAAATGACTCAGTTAATATGGAGTGGAGCAGACTCTGTGACTGTAAAGGCGGATAGGATGGGCTTATTGGAGGGAGTTGGGCTTTTGTGTGTCTCCGTGGGTCTGGAGTGGAAATGAAAGACCATCTGGACGTTACGCCTCCTCTCCGGCGTATTTATATGAGAGGGCTCAGAAGAATGATGGATAGAGCAGACTTAGACATGAGAACATAGACCTCTCCACATGATACAGGACCCTTGGGACAGATAGCCGCTGTGACACAAGACCCTTAAGACGGAGGTAAATGGCGTTTCGAAGGAGAGTGTACATTTGAGAAAATGGGTCTTCTCTTCCACGGCAGAAGAAAATAGTTTTCCTTTTCTTCTTTCATTACTCTTTCTCTCAAACTTACTTCCTCACGCTGCAGCTGTTTGTCAGTGACCTCCCTCTGTTAGGAGAAGAAAGCCCAATCACTAATTAGGAGACATTCCCTGTATATTCCTCCAGACAAAGCTGATGCAGACCCCCCCAACCCCCCCCACACACAAACACACACACACCAGACATCACCCAGAGTGGATCTGCATGGATAAGTAGTCCTCCCATCTTTGTTTCCCGGGCCGTCGCTTTGATGTGTAAAAAATAAAATAAAAGCAGCGGACTCCGTCTCTGCATCTCCGTTGGTCATGCATGCTAAACGACTGGCTTGCCAATCAGCACGACCGCGCAGACACCAGGACAAAGAGCCCGGACCGAGGCTGCGGAGGCAGCTCACTTCTCTATCGGCCCGTCTTTGGATTCCTGGACTGCAGGGGCGTACGCGTGTTTGGGGTGGGTGTGGGTGACGTCACCCTCCAACCCGGCGTACTCTGCCTCCCGTCACCGCTGTACAACATTAGATTCATGACGCAGTAGGAAGACATTGCTCGGAGCTATTCATTTTTTTGTCTTTTTTGTTCTGAATTTGACCGTTTTTTTCTGTCTTTTGCTTATTTCTCTCCTCTCCTATTCTCTCTTTCTTTTGATTTTTCCATCTTCTTCCTTCTCAACCTTCCATCTTACCTATGCTTCAAGAAACTTGTCTGTGTTTATGTATTGCTGAATACATTCTTGTGTTGTAAGTTTAGTTCCCTTTCATATAGTCTTCCTGTACAGTATTTGTATTTGTTCTATGTGCAGTCCTGTCATCCAGCCAGTGTATGCTTTTGGACAGGCTGTCTTTGAAAACAAGAATTGGTTCTCAACAGAATTTCCTGGTTAAACATTGGTGAAATAAAAACAAAAAATCCCTGTTATTGCCATGCTATCAGAGGACAAGATTTAATTCTCTGTTCTCCCCCAGCTCCTCTGTTCACCAATTCAAAATATGCATTCCTACAGGGTTAAAAAATTAACTGTAATTGATATGCTCTCAGGCTCCTAACGACGAGTCATTTGTCTACTCAATTACACCAGGTTCACTTTATCACTAGTTGCCTGCTGCTCTATTTTTTTCCAGAGTAAAGGGATTGGGAGGGATTTTCATTTAAAGGGACAGGTTGATACTTCTCTATGGGGTAACAATCTGTGTTCAGGTTATGTCGAGTTGTACCATGTTGGGCGATGGAACAATACATTATATAAAGACTTGTCACTTTAGAAATAGTCATCATTCAATGCAGTTTGATTAGCCTCTTCCCTCTTTGAAAGTGCTGTGCAATTTGGATTTTTTGGTTACCTACACTGAGTAAAAAGTGAAGAGATCACATGCTGGATTAGTAAGGCTTGGCCACTTTGTGTGAATATTGAAAAATGTTGGCTTGTTTGGGGTTAATCATTGGCATTATGAAGATGCATTGGCATTTATGGCTGCCCAATCACAGTCTGCATTGGAGCGTTTAGTGTGTGTTCCTGTGTGACAAAAACAGCAACTTCTGGAAAATGAGGGCAGAATCTGTGAAGGGTCCGGTAGTGGCGTCATTAAGTCTGGGATTCGGGGTCTTTTGAGTCCCACCCTGGGTCTTTTCATGGTCCCTACTATTATATATATATTTTTTGTTTTTTGTTTTTTGAATATGATATAATCTTAAATAAAATACGTGCAGCTTGGCCTAAAAGAAGACCGGTACAATAACAGAATTTCTTAACAATTTCATGTATTTTGTTATGGAAATAACAGTTTAAAATTAGGAAATATTTTTACTTTATTCCTCATTTTCCTCTCCTTCATGTACCTACATAAGTTGTGTATGACCTAACCAAACATCACCTACAAAAGTGAAGATCCAAAAAGAATGGTTCCACGGCTATATTTGAACCTTTAAACTAACTTATGACTTGCAGATGAGCCAGGATGAGGACAGATGACAACAGCAGGCTACTGCTGAGCTCTTAGAACAGCAGTGGGCAGGAAGGAGAATGATTTAGTCTCAGGGAAACCCATAGCTACTGTAATTGAGCCCCGGCAGTGTCTGCTGTATCAGGTGGAAGGTGCACTACACTACGTTTCGTTTTTTCCTGACCCACTTACTGGATTTAGGCCCCCCAAGATCTTTAAATCCTGCTTAGACCCCTGGTGTTGGGTTTTTGTTATCTTCATCTCTCATCTGGCTAATAATATTATACCATGGCTCATTTTGTGTCAAATGTGATATTTCATCATTCAGTGTGTTTTTAAACCATCAGACAAGCTAATTTTTAAGTGTTGACCAATCGATGGTGGACAGAAAAGCATGAAATACCACCAATATACCCGTTTTTTTGTTTGTAGCATCCCCAGTGTGATATTAGGCCAGCAGATAAGAGAAGGCTAACTGACACTTCCTCAGTCACATTTTTAAATGACGTTATTAACACATGATATGTCCAAAAAAACACCGGAAGACAAGGACCACTAGAAGAACGTACACAAAACCACAAAATGAAAACAGCTAGGGTCCAATTCATGTCTACGACATTTACGCTAAAGCTGCTTTGTCCATTATTGTACACTCATACCACCAATCTCCCACTAACTGAGAAGAGCCCAGAACAACCAAACTGGGTTTGTAAACCTTCTAAAACCTTATGAACTTAATCTGACACCAAACTTAAGATAACTAGATAAGCTAAAAAAAAAATCAATCACGGTATGGTATTGCATATCAGTACAGGCTAAGTCGATCACAAAGACAATGCTGAATAATAAAAGAATAGGGAGGAGACCTGCTCTCTTTGAAAGAGAAGATTCTCGTGATCTCATCTTTGATCCTTAGATTACAGGGTGAACGTTTTGATTTGTTCTACAATGCGAGTGACGCACTGCTATGGGTTTGTCTGTGTGTGTATTTGTGTGTGTGTGTGTGTGTCAGCCCATCAGGGAGATAAAGAGAGGTTTAACCTCCTATAAAAGCCTATGAAACTAAACAGCTTGGCTTTAGAGGCCCACTGAGATACCCTGATGACGAAAACATTGGTGAACATACAGAAGGTTGCTGGTCCAACCGAGCTCTGTTAGCTACGCTGTCGTCTCTAAACACACAAGGTCAAAGCTAAGTCGCATGTGCTTATGGATAAGATATTGACAACAGTGTGAGTGAATGACTGACTGAGCAACTGGGTGAATGAGAGAGTTGGCAACATAATGAGAGAGAGCGAGGGAGTAAATGTGGGTGAGTGGAAGGTTTATGTCCACTCAATGAAATATAGAGAAACTGATTTTTTGTTGGTTTTTTACAGCTGTGTATGTCAGCAGAGGTGTGTGTGTGTGTGTGCGTGTTTGTGTGGACAATCCTCGACTGAGCACTTCATATGCCACACATCAATCTCAACTCAGCTCTCAAACCAAGTCAGACAATCGCACAGTGATTGCATGTGTCTACGAGCTTTCATATGAATCAATAATGCCACATTCTTTGAATGGTTTGCGCCAAGGGATGAAAAAATAAAGAACCAAAAACACCAAAGTGCAGTACATAATCATACTTCACAGGTTTTGCAATGCTAAAACTGTCTCTCCAGTCTAAAGTAATACCCTAATGGACAGCCCTCTGGCACCGTAGTTCTCTACAATTGAAAAGCAGGATTTTAACATTCCTTAGTCTACACCTGGGTTTCCATTCTACTGTTTACAGTGTGTAAAGTAGCCTACATTTTACCTGATGGAAACAGCAAAGTCCGTCATGAGTCAGTAAAACTAAATGAAATATGTGAGAAAAAGTAGTGTAAACACCTTTATGCACAGTTATCAATATTAGAACGATCATGTCGTAGTTAAGTTGGAGTCACAATAAATACCGTTGTAGTAGTCCTCCAACTAGGACTCAGGGAAGCTTGCAGTTTATTGGGATAAAGATTTCGTAATTCCATAAAAAGTACCTTCGTCAATAGCCACTGCTTTTGCATTTCTTAATTTTTTACAGATTGATGAAATATTCACATGACATGTTGTCATCAGTTGAATATAAATCTAGGTTGTGGTTTCCTGTTTCCCCCCTACAGTGCTCCATGCTCATCAGGTATCTTACAAATGGTGAATTAAGACGGTTGCTTTTGAGTTGAGTTTGTTTTATAGTCTTTACTTCCACTCCCAAGTAATGATTGAATCCGACACAGAAAATGTAAAATACATGTGGATAATTAAAAAGTAGCAACATTTTAAAACAAAGTGTTATAATGTTTTGTCATTCACATGCACCCTTTTTTCCCATCAATCTTTCCATTGTTTTATGATTTACTAATGATACGTACCCTTGAAATATACTGTGAGAAAAGAGAAAGTTGCTGTGAAATACAACATTCATGAATAACCTGCGGCACCTGCAGCTAAATCAGTCAGCAAAGAACATGTACTATCAATTATAGAAGCAAACTTCCCTAAACAGTGCCCTGGGGACTCAACGGGTTTTCCTTAACACATCTTGCTAAACACACCACAGAATGGTTCAAATTTCAATAATGTATGCAAATGGGCAAATTGGGTTGGAGGAAAATTAGCAATCGCAGTCTCTATGAGGAATAGAAAATAGGCAATTAAGCTTGGTGTCAGGGCTTGCGGTTCTTCATGATCATGACCTTTTGTCTTTTAAAAGAAGAAATGTTGTTCATTTAATGACAATTCCTTTTCCAAGAGTGGTAACTAGCTCAGGGTTAAATCTGAGAAAATGTAACAGTTCAATTCTGATCACACCATCTCAACCTTATAAGAGAGCACACTGAACTGCTATATATTTAAGCTACAAAAATTAAATCTGATGGTAACAATTTTATTTATAATTGGATGTTACATTGTTTGTAACGGCCGTCACGGCCTGTGACGTGCCGGTCGTTACATTTCTATGTTCTATGACATAGTTTAGTTGCATCTTTGTAATTGTTTTCACCTGTGCCTGGTTATCCCCCTTTTTTAGTCTCTATTTAAGTTCCTCCTGCCCAAGTGATTTTTGTCAGGCATTATCTTATGTTATGGTTGTTGCTTTATGTTGTGTCAAGTCTTTGAAGTAGTGATGGGCAAGACAACGCTTTCTGAAACACAGAGACAATCAAAACATTTGTGTCGAGGCTTTACAAAACTCTCAAAACATTTACTCGACAGTGACATCTGCCAGTGAGAAATTAAAATTTCCAGTGTTCATAGAGACGTTCATAAAGATGTATTTTCCCATATTGCCAGAACATTATTTCGTGGCTGAACAGTTTGGTGCATGAGCACCAAAACTGGTGCTCATGCACGTGGCTGAACCAAGTTTGGCACATTTTATTTTGAAAATAAAATGTGGGGTTCGTATCCCACTTTCCTCTTTAACCACGCTTTTCATTTAACCATTCCTCCATCATAATGTTTTAGATGATAAAGGCGTGTGGGTGAGAAGGGTTTCATTCCTATTCTTATTCCTTTTGCAGTAAATGAGACATTATTTGAACAACAATAAATATTGGAGTGTCTGTGACACTAACCCCAGGACCACCGCTGTAGTCGCCTGGTGAAATTGGTAATTAAATGTTCAGTAAAGGCCGCGATGCGTACTGAAAGAGTTACTGCCATAGACAATAGAACATTTCTATGGTTACTACCAACTACGCTAACTTCCAACAAAGTGACGCCACTCATTCAAATTTGTTGGTATTGCACCTGGTTATCAAAACCTGAGTCAGTAAATTGTTTGTGACATAACTGTGCAGGTTTCCTTCAATAACACGTGACAGTGTTTCAGCACCCAGCGTCACGTGACCAGAAGTGTTTCAGAACACGTCTCGGAACAGAGTTTCGATGCAGCGGGTGTCGAACAGAACGGAACAGTATCGAGCGTAAGTGTCGAGCAGCCCATCACTACTTTGAAGTAAAGAGCCTTTTATTTAAATCACCTCTAAGCCTGCGTCCAGCTACATCCACTCCTGTCACTGTTGTTCTTCTGAATTCCCCTTCTGCATACCAACAGTATCAATGACTAAAAAATTAACTGCTTTAAGAATGTCAAAAGGTCTAAAATGTCTTTTTAGAGTCATCAGACATCCAGATTGCAATTCATTTTGGAATGAATCTATATTGCATGTGCAGTCTAAATTCATGCAACATCCTGGCACTACAAGTCTGATACAAGATGAAATGGGGAGAGTTATCAATTGTGTTGCCAAACTGTCAGACTAAGGAAGACTAAACCAAAGGACAGTAGCCCTATGCAGGGAGAATGGTGTCTTTTGGTGTCACTCACAAGAGAATGTGTCACCCGAAAATGCGTTCTGAAAAGCAGAAAGGACACGGGGAGTATGAGTGCCGACATGAAAGCGTGCATCTAGACAAGAAAAGCTGTGGGCACACAACAGAAATCACCAGACAGCCCAAGATGCCTCATTTGTTCAAGATCAAAAAATTGTCGGCAGAGGTCTGCTGTGCTGCGAGACAGAATCAGGGCTATTGAAAAGAAATTGGGGTATGTGTAGAAAGGAAATCATGGTTACTGAAGATAAGATTGATTATGGCTCAACGGTGTCCCTTGCGCGTCCTCTTCCACACTATTTTCGGGCCTGGAGTTGGTTACAAAATGTGACTTCATTAGTTGCGTCACTTTGCATCGCATTCAAACACAGTCTGGTATTCCAACAAACTTTCTATCTTATCAGGGTGGCAAACTTTCTAGAACATTCCAAATAATTCTAGAACCTAACCTTTTGAACCTCTCTTGCCCACAGCTTTTGCTATTGATCTGGAAACAAATTCAGATGACTTGAAACAAAAACAGAAGAAAGCCCCCACCCTAATATTTTTGTGTTTTTAGAAGCCAGGATAAGCAATAAAATTAGCATTGCATATAAGTATACAGCAAACACAGGTCAAATGCCTCTTTACAAAGACTAAGCTACTAATGATGTGTTTAAAGAAAGGCAATTATTTCATCAGATCACCTCTGAAAACAATCTGATGTGAAAAGATCTGATGTGAATGTTCAAAAAATAGTGAAGTGGAAGAATAGCCACAGGCAAAGGCCTTGACTGCCTGTTTAAACGCAGCCTGTGTGCTTTCAGAAACATAGGCTTTACAGCAAATGTAATGCCTGGCTTCGGTTTAACACAACGCAGTTGTGCTGATGTCTTCCCTGTGCCGAGTTGTGTCCTCACTGTGGGAGAAACACAGAGGAACATTTAGTCCTGCTGGGCCCTTGCTCTGAAGTCTCACAGAGTAGCCATGTTTGACACAGGGTTAGGCTTCTGACTGGATCTATTCCAGAAGCTTTGTCTCTTGCTGTGCCTGGGATCCAGCCTCAGCCCCACAGTGCTCTTACTCTGCCTGCCAGGGAAGCAATATAGACTGCTCCAACATGGACTATAGCACCTCCAGGGTTAGAAACACATTCATAAACTATCAACTGCTGTTGTGAATTGACTCCTGCGGTCGAGCAGCGAAAGAAAACCGAATGAATAATGCACAGGCTGAGGTACTTGCTGCAGCGACGGGAAACACATGCTCCATGCACCACACCAGACTTCTTAAAGCGGCACTAGGTAGGATTTTCAGTAAAAAACGATTACAGCATTTTGCAATTACTCACTGGTCAGAGAGTGGTTCCGTACCAATGCCCGATAAAGAATGATAATATGAAAAATACACAAACTCAGAGTTCAACGTTATTTTTAGCCTTGCTAATGTTAGCTTAGGGTTCCTGGTTGCTAACTATAGAGAGCTAGTCTTCTTTCGCTTCTTTGCAGTTTTCGTAGTGTATACTGTAGTAGACAAGGGAGTTTGGCAGTTTGTCGTCCTGGTCTCGAGCTGCCATTATAGTTTCTTACAGTAAGCAAACTTACTTATGCATATGCTATATATATCTTCCAGAAAAAATGTGCTTTCTCAAAATAAGCCAAGGAGGAAGGCCCAGCTCGCAGAAGGTGATTGCCTGGAAGGGCTGTCTCGCCAAAGGCGACTGGCTGGAAAGCGATTGCTGGAAAAGAATTGGCTTGAAAGTAGCAGCACGCTCCAAAAATTATAAATTGACATTCCACTAGCACTGAGCTGTCTGTTTTGCTAAACAACTCTTAGAGGGCCTCAATAGCTTACATAACAGGTTTATTGGGGACAAAACTTTTGTTTTTTTACTGAACAAAACCTACCTAGTGCAGCTTTAATCTATAACTCCTCACCCAATTGGTCTTCATGAACCCAAAGACACTTCCCTAACAGTTAGCTCCGCGAACACATTTCTCGAACAACCTCTGAAAAAACTCTCCTAGGCTCCTGTCTGACCGCCAGTCCTGAAGAAACAACCAACACCTTGCCTCACCAACTGCCGATTCCCAGTGAGAGCCCAACACCTCAACGGCTTGACTAACTGTGAGTTCACGGAAAGATTTCAACCCTTTACATTCCCCCCTAAACCATTTCAGAATAGGCTGAAAGCGATGAAGCTCAAACTAAGACCTAACAAGGGACCTGCCGGCCAGGATCTCCACAAAGCCCTTCAGTGCAGTGTTGGCTCCTATTCAATCACAGGAGAGAGGAAGAAACAACAGCAACAATGAAAGCATTACAGAGGAGAGGCATTAGCCAGCAGCAGGTCCTGCTCTCTTTATACCTCCTCAGCCTGGGTGAGAATGGGCAAGTAAGGAAACGCACAGAGATTGAACACAATGAGATCACTGCCCGGAGAGTACGGGCTATCTAATGGCTAATGTGTCCCTGTGTGTATGAGTGAGAAAGCGAGATTTTATGTGTGTGCGTATTTGACAGAGTGTGTGTGCGTGTTTGTGTAAGAACAACTTTACTCCAGATCGATTTGAGCTGCTGTTACAGCAGAAGAAACACTGACTGACACTTCTAACAACACTGCACGGCCTGAATATGAAACACTGATGTGCAACAAATATATATATTACAACAATATAGACTAGAGAGAAAAGTAACAACAGCCTGGTCGGATCAGAAAGAGAAGATGAACTTGTCGTTATGGCCAACCTTGGGTAAGATACTGAAGGAATACAATTACGGAGAGAAAAAGACTGCTTCACTCCATGTTTTCTGGGAGATGAGCCAAGCTGCAGAACTTGCACTCACTTGACCTTTACTGTTCACGGTATTAAAATCACAACAGTAGCAGGTAACTTACAAATCACATCCGCTTTGGCTGAACCCTTCCTTCCCCCTTGTACGTACTCCCTCTCCACCACTATCTCCCTTTCTGTCTTCGCATCCATCCCTCACTCTCCTCCATTTTGCTCTCTCCTAAATAAAGTACCCAATTTGTTCCTCACCCATTACATTTAGCTAGAAATCGGTCAAAATACTCTGATCAGGTTGGCCTGGTTTGCAGTTTCTCTCCTCCCAGGTGTTTGAGAGATGCTAACGTCTGTTGGTTGGAGTGCCTGTCTCACCTCTCAACTTCCAATCCAGTTAGCAGGGGCCCAAGCATAAAAGGCACCATCTGTCAGAACGCTGTCTCTGAACGTCTTCTGCAACAGCTGATCTATCGTCGCAGGAGAGGGTTAGGAGAGAGAAAGCTTCAAAGAGCTTGCCTGCTGAAAAGTCGAAATGAATAAGGGAGCAGGGCTACTGTCAATGTTCACTTCAGACAATGGAGGGATACCCATTCAGTTCAACCAGTGTCTGGGCCAGACCCTACTGCACAGAATTGAATATGAGAACTAAATGAATTAATCAAAGGATTAACCAGAATGGGCAAGTGGCAAATGTTCAAGGAATTGGAATGAACACCTAGGCCAGCATAGCCAGACTCTGGCCTCTATTTATGGGGAGTGTTACAGTCAAGCTAGTGTCCAAGGAAAGTTTGTTGGCAGTTTTGAGCTGTTAAAGCTAGAGCGTTGCTATATCTGAAACAGTTGCACTCCAAATGGGGATAGAAATATTTGAGGAGCGTCCTTCCCAATGTGATCTAAACTGCTAATTTCAGGCATTACTGGTAAAGATATTTAAGACAAGCATCAAAGGACAGATGAGAAGCTATTTCCTTGTTACCTTTTGTGGACCTGGAATGAAGATGAAAGCACGACTGTGGGGTCCTCTATTCCATTCATCAGCTAGCATACAGTAGGACCCGTTATGTGACTCATTAACAAAAACAGGCATGAATGACCACGTTTGCAGAGCAACAAAGTGAAGAAGCACGACATTTGGAATGCTGTCTCTCATTAGCCATAAGTTAGTCAAGCTTAAGAGTATGTAACTCAGTTCAAAAAAGGGTTAATATGAACTATTATGAGCATAAGTTCATAAAAAAGAAAAATGCCAGTAAAATGTCAAATATGCGAAAGAGCAATATTTACTGGAAAATAAGGGTAAAATGTGATAAAACTCAGAATTGGTGACTTTGTATTTAGAACATGGCTGCCCAACCTTGTGGTGAGCTACCATCTTTTTTCTGTAACCCCAGTTTAGCTTTTCATCCAGTTAACACTAGAACCGCCAAGCCTTTCAGACAAACGGTATCAGCCAGAGCTGAACGCCGTTTCTCGTCATTAGCATACGAATCGGCCCTATTAGCATACACATTCTCCTCAGCAGCATCACCATCCAGCCAGAGCATCAGTTCATCTACTGGGTCGTCATCAAACTATATAGAATAGTCTAAAAAATAATGAATTACAGAATTTGTTTGTTTTAAATGGTTAATGAATTTGAAAAAATACAAGAATGTGTTTGTATTGAAGGACTTATACGAAAAAAAACGACAAAGAAAAGAATACATAAAACGATTATTTCTAACAAAACAGGCTATAGTATTTTCATTCGTTTATTAGGCCCTACAAATGTACAAAGTGAAAATTACACAACACTTAAATTATTCAAAATGAATCCATTAAAATGTATCTAATTTTGATGATGTACAATGTAATAACAGACATTATCGACCAGTTTGCGACGATCAAAGGATATCCACATAAATAGCCATACATAGGCCTAAAGCATGGTTGTTTGATAAACACCAAAAATATCAAATAATGAACAACACATAGGCTACAGCAATATTGCAGTGTATTTTTCAATGAATTTTATTTGTAAATTTGATTAGCAGAGTAAAAGGATGATCAAAGGATAATTTACAGTAGCCTTCACTGTCACGGTGCCTCCTGTGATCACGCCTCCCTCCGGGGGGAAGCTCGACTACATCGCTCCCTGTCGCCGGCCTATTAGCCACCACTGTTCATCTTCCACATTCACATTTATGGAACACCCCAGACTCTATTATTACGCACACCTGTTCCTCATCACATCACCCCTGACATCCCATCATTACGCACAACAGATCCTCACTATTACAGCCTATAACTGCCCTTGTGTAGTAAACCCTTGTTTCACCGTTCATCCTGCCTCTGGGCTCCTTGCTTACCACACTGTGACGTACATGAATAATGAAATTTAAAAATATAAATTTGATGAACAGTGTAAAAGGATGATCAAAGGACGATCAAACTTACTGTAGTGTCTCGCAGTGGCATTTGCGGTCACTGTTGGTTTGTTTCTTTTTTTGCAAGGAGGCTCAGGCATCGGAGATGGCGGCTCATTATCAGAATCAGATGAAGACCCGATGTCCAACTTGTTGATTTCGGGATCTATTTCTATCTGACTCAATCTAATCTAAATTTTGCAGCAACTGCAATGCTGTCAGGGCGTCAAATCATCGGGTTCTGTTTGTCATTGTGAACTAAACGCTGTAAATTGTGTCTGAGTTGTGTCTGACTTGCTCATCATCATCATCATCATTCTTTATCATTACACTTCAGTCACATGCATAGGTGTGTCTGGGTTGATCAGGGGGTTATCGCCCATTCATTCATTGACGTCATTGCTATTTCATTGCTATTCATTAGATTAGATTCAACTTTATTATCACTGAACAAGTACAAGTACAGTATAACGAAATGCAGTTAGCATCTAACCAGAAGTGCAAATAGAAGAGTGCAAAAAATGTACAAGTGAAACAATTAAGAACAATGTATAAGTGGGATGTATAAATGTGCAACTGAAATGCAGGTATAGCAGCAATGAGGTTCCTGAGGTATACATGTACATGTAACAACTGAAAGAGAATGTAAACAACATGTACACAATTTCAAAGAATAATTTATAATAGCCAACATGAAAATACAGAAAAGTCATTTGTCAATTGTATTGATGAAAAACAGTAATGTGTAATACATTTGGTGATCGTTGGTATTTTGTTTTGTGAATAATTATTTAGTATGATACATTTGTAGAATCTTAATCTTCAGTAAAATAAGCAGAGAAAATTCAAAGAGAGATGATAGGATGTGTATGTAATTTTGTTTCTCTCTCTCCAAACTCTCCAAATAAAAACAGTAAGGTGTAATATGTTTGCTGAATTGAAAAATGGTGATCGTTGGAATTTTGTTTCGTGAATAATTATTTAGTGTAATACTTTTTGTAGAATCTTAATCTTCAGTAAAATAAGCAGGGGAAATTCAAAGAGAGATGATAGGATGTGTATGCAATTTTGTTTCTCTTTCTCTCCTAAGATAAACAGTAACGTATAACTTTGTTGAATTGGTAGTAATTCGTAAAGATTGTCTAGTATTTCATTTCTTAAAATATTTTGATTTACATTTGATGAATTAGCCAGCACAAGAAGCTGAATCTCCTAATGAAAAACGGTAACGTGTGGTATATATGTTGAATTGTCAAGTAGCCTATATCGTTTGGATTGTGTTTCTATAATAGCCTAATTAAATTGTTGAATGGTCATGGAAATCTTGTATTTCATTTGTAAGTTCATTCAAATTCAACCAAAACTATCATTCATCTGGGAGTATCATGCATTCATCCACTGATGTCATGCATTCAGTGAGGGGTGATTAGAACCTGGGTAACAACGTTAATTACCGTGGGCTGTTGGCAGATTAAGTCAGAAAACAGGGTAAAAAAAAAGGTAAATAGTCTCTAAGTAGTTTTCCGTTTGTGAGTTGAGAATTCTGACAACAGAACAATGTAACATACACCCATTTAGGAAAAGTCATGGAAGGAGGAGGGTGTAGCTTTCAAAATGGCAGTTTCATTTTAATTACAAACTCAAACGCCAATTCCCGTACGCATTTGGTAGTTCTAGTGTTAGTTGACAAGACTTGGCATATCCATGGCCAGGCAAAGCATTTTAGATTTTACTGAACCCATATATCAGTGAAAATGATATGCATACATTTCATAGATTTCATGGAACAATATGAACCATAAAAACGTTGTCTCCACAAAAAGTTAAACATTTTTGTGGAGACAGAAAAGGCATAGGTTTGTCTAATTTTAATGGTCATGTAACTGCATAGCAGGAAGCAACAACATTATTTAGCTATGGCGCATGTTCTGATCTGTCAGTGACTGTTCAAGCTTTAGCAACTACAACTTATTTGCTCATCAAAAACCCATCCCTCTCATGGGAATGCTTTCATGCGCCAGTCATTTTTGTTTGTGAATAAAGACTAAAAACAGTTCGAAGATACACACCCTGAAACCTAAAGCGCCGGCATTGTGTTTTGTTTGTTAAAACAGAGCTCTCACTTCCAGTTTGAACCTCAGCCCACGTACCGCTAGCAACCCCAGAATAAATTCCCTTCTTTTTTGCTATTTCTGGCTCGACGAGATATTAGCAAACATGACAGGCATCTTCAAAAAATCAAAAAAATGAATGCTATAACTCACTAGGTTAACAGAATCAAGCTTCTTTTTTGTCTCCTCAATTATTCATGTGACATAATCCTGGTGGGGAAGAGCCTCTTTCATCTTAACTTGTTCCACCACACGCCTGAAAAAAAGAACCTGCGTCGCTTTCCAAATAAAATACCTCAGCGGAAGGTTCTTAAGAGGAATCCAAAGCTAAACTGACAGGGAAGACGGAAGACATTTTAACTATGCAGTGGGTGTATTGAACATGTCTAACCATTTCTGAACTCTGACATTGAATTGATGGGAACTCAGCCATATATTCTAAATGAACTGGGTTTATCACAGGGTAGGTTGTCAATGGACGTTGTTCGATTATTAATTTAGGGTTGAATAATTCAACATTGATCTGATATTAATAAGTGAATACATTAATGGGAAGGATTTTACATTACATCACCACCCAGAAGGCTCGCTGAGTAGCCAAACTGGAACTCTGTTTAGACAGGAGAGATGCTGAGGAACACACTGATATTTCCTCATCTTTTATCTCCCTACTAAAAATAGGGAGACTATGAAGAAGTGTTTAGTAATTCTAAATGCAATGAGGAAACCAATATAAAGTTGATAATCTATACTTTAACCTAACCAATTCGACTGATTAAAATCTCAAATACTGGCGTATCGAAGCAATAGAAGAAAAAAATAACTCACGCTCCCAATAATGATGGAAGGCACTGTATATGATTCAAACAATTGCAATTTATTTCGTGCTGTATGTATTAGTTGTGGCAGCGGCTACTCTTCCTGGGGTCCAAACAGGAGTCAAAACTCATCAATAAATACATTCAAATTCACAACAATTTGACAACAATTAAGTCATTCATCTCTCATCCAGAGTGAATTACCGCTGGTACATTTATGTGAAGATAACCACAAAACAACCACAGGCTTCCAGTTGAAGCTGATGTTTACTCACATCACTGTGCTCAAATATGGAGCAACAAGGGGATCTTCCCGTCAAACACTGCCCAGCTACTTGTTCTGTCACCTCGGGTTACTTGGTGGTACCACCCCCATGGGAGGGCAGTTCATGCTTAGCCCAATCAAAGCTCTTATCTGCATGGGGATCACAGTGAAGTCCCTTTTTTGGGTGCTTTTTGGGAACCCTACCTTTCAAAACCCTGCTATTGCCTTTCGTAGAGTAATGTTTATACTTTGCTGTATCCACCATTTTTGCTGATAGCTATTTGATTAAATTGTGCAGATTTTACTGGGTTGTGTGTTTGAATGCATTAACTGTGAGTGGCCCCTGATAGGAAGGTGTGTTAAAAGACTAAACTGACATTTTTTAACCACCACAGTAGCACATATAACTAAATAAAACAAAACAAGTTGAGCCCAATATGGTTGTCCATACCCTGCTGTCTTGGGATGTTCTTGTGGCCTTGTCGACCAGGTTAAGGAGCACAAGGGTGAAATCAGAAGGAAAGGTGCTGAAGAGCGTGAATGCCTTCTTAATTACTTCAGTCAACGGGCTCAGTAGAGCTCTACTAATGAAAGCATGCTCATTATCAGAACCAGGCACAGTCTGAGGTGACCATTAAAAGGCCTGGCATAAATCTCCCCTCAGTGGGGGATGAAGCAGAGGAAGCAGACAGCCAAATAAGGATCCACCCATATCCTGAAGGAAGAACCAGTCCACATCTTTGTTCACTGTTTGTCAGTCTGTTTTGTATTTGGCGTTAGTGGCTACAAGAATCATTTTGTTGTGTTTTTCTGTTAAGTAGTGTCCATTTCAATACCATGTCTTACATTAAAATCCAAGAAACTACTAGTTGTGTTACAGTGGCAGTATTGGTACCACAACGACATGTTCCTACAGGTTTGATGAAGAGTCTTGTTTTAGCCTCGACAGTTGACAGGGTTTGAAGCAAGCTAACCCAGCCAGAGCAGAAGTCTCATAATCAGGACGCTGCTGTACAGGACGTTAAACACTTACGGGAATAATGTGAAGAAAGGTATGAGCTAGCCATCTAAATTGGAGGAGACCGCTGTAGTCTGCACATTCCAGTGAAACACGATGTTGTTGTCTTCCCTAAACTTGGATGGAGAATAGAAAAATGTTGCATTGAAAGGAATGTGCGTTACTGTAGCTTTAAAGTTGTTGTTTTTCCACAGACATTTTTTGTTTATTTTTTTTACTTCTGCTGAGCTTAGGCTGTTGTTACAGTAGAATAGAAATGAAAGGACTAACTCATCTTAGTAAAAAAATCACTCACCTGTAAGTCCTTCAAAGTTATAAACTGCAACACAAAATATAATCAGGAGAAAAGACGTAGATTTTCAGCTCACCGTGTCTCTCAAGACCACATATTATGGGTCTTGGTCTTGTCTCGAACTCTAATGCATTTTTACTTGTTCTGACTTGGTCTCAGTCATTGAGGACTTGTAGATTTTTCCCGAGTCCAGTCATGAAAAATAAAATAAGAAAATATTCTTAGTTCCACAATAACGTTCACTTCATATTTCTTTTTCTAGCGATACTTGCAGTAGGTTTTGTTTTTCTGGTCTGCTTTAGCTGTGAGATGATTGGGGGAAAAGTGCAACTGTTCCCTCCTATATAATGGTCAAGTGACCAGTAAATTTAAATGTGAGCGAAGTGGCATGAGAAATCTAGTCATGTCAGCGAAGTCTGCAATTGTCCGGTTCGCCTTCCAGCAACACACAGAATTGTTGTGTAAAAACATAAAATAAAAAATTAAATCCAATTGCAATTCCAATTTCTATCATCACCTGGAGAGAAAACACAACGACAGGTAAGTTGACATAAGCTAGCTAGCTAAACCCTAGCTTGCTAACTTTTGTTAGCTTGTTAACATTAAGTAGTTCGCCAGCCTTTGAATGCTGGCCATTTACTGTAACTGCAGTCTAGCTAGATATTGCTCCATAATGTGAACAGGTGCCCACACTGTTGCTTGCTAACGGAAGCATTGTAGATGGTTTGTGATTTAAATAACCTTTTTGATAGTACCAACAAAGACTCATGTTTTTGCAACACTGCACTTGAATGTGTTGAATGTGCACTGTGTCTGTAATCTATACGACTTCCTTGTTTTACATCATACATACACCACCTCTGTAATTATTATGACAAGTGCAGACAAACATTTAATTTGGTTTTATTTAGTTTTATCTAACTTTTGGAGAACACAATGTCACCATTAACTTTTAGGGTATTTTCAGAGATACTGTATTAAAAACAAATAGTGACGTGTGGACAATTTGTGCGTCAACCTCCTCTCTTTACGAAACATTTGTATTTATTGCTCTGTATGCCTATCAATAATTCATACAAAATAAACTTTACATTTTACTACTACTTATCAAGTACACTATGGATACCATAGATTTAGTTTTGTTTGGATTTTAGACACTGATTTTAAAAAGTTCTAGATTAAAAAGCAGTCTATGGAGATTGAGAATGCATTTTAGTTTAGGACTGGGTTAATATGTTTCTGATACTAACCCAAAATATATCTAAAGAACCCATTATGTTCATGTGAAATTGTCACAATATAGCGCCGGTGTAGTGGGGAAACTGACTGAATCTGACTCGCATTACCATGGTCTTGGTCTTGACTTAGTCTCGAACCCCCACAGTCTTGGTCTTGACTTAGTCTCGAACCCCCACAGTCTTGGTCTTGACTCGGTCTCGAACCCCCACAGTCTTGGTCTTGACTCGGCCTCGAACCCCCACAGTCTTGGTCTTGACTCGGCCTCGAACCCCCACAGTCTTGGACTTGACTCAGTCTCAGCCCCCCGCTTTCTTGGTCTTGACTCAAACAGAATTTGCTATGGTCTTGGTGACTCGGTCTCAAACCCCCACAGTCTTGGTCTTGACTCAAACACGATTTTCAATGGTCTTGCAACACTGAACTCTTCTTTTAACAATACTCTGTGTTTGGGAACTGAGGAGACCAATTGCTGTAGTTTTGAAAGTGAAATGTTTCCCCATTCTTGCTTGATATAGGATTTCATGTGTTCGGGGTTTCCTTTGTCGTATTTGTTGTTTCATAATGCGTCAAATGTTTTCAATGGGTGACAGGTCTGGACTGCAGGCAGGCCAGTTTACGACTCTTTTACTACATAGCCATGCTGTTGTAATACGTACTAAATGTGGTTTGGCATTATCTTGCTGAAATAAGCAAGGCCTTCACTGAAAAAGATGTAATCTGGATGGGAGCATACAGTATGTTGCTCCAAAATCTGTATATATTGTTCAGCATTACAGATGCTGGCTTTTGAACTGTGCGCTGATTACAAGCTGGATGGTCCCTCTCCTCTTTAACCCGGAGGATGCGGCGTCCATGATTCCCAAAAACAATTTCAAATTTTGATTTGTCAGACCACAGGAGAGTTTTCCACTTTGCATCAGTCAATCTTAAATAATCTTGGACCCAGAGAAGGCATTTCTGGATCTTGTTTATATATAGTTTCTTCTTTACATGGTTTTATCTTGTATTTGTGGACGCAGCGACATACTATGTTCACAGACAATGGTTCCTGAGCCCATGCAGGGATGTCCACTACAGAATCATGTCTGTTTTTAATGCAGTGCCGCCTGAGGGCCTCAAAGATCACAGCCATCCAATATTGGTTTTCGGGCTTGTCCGGATTGTCTGAATATTTTAATGATATTATGTACCACAGATGATGAGATTTACATTGACAAAAGTTATTCTTAAATTGTTGCACTATTTGCCTGCTCAGTCTTTCACAGAGTGATGAACCCGTCCTCATCTTTTCTTCTGAAAGACGCAATTTTTATACACAATCGTGTTGCTGACCTTTTGCCAATTGACCTAATTAGTTCTGTGGGTTTTTTTTAGTATTACACAACTTTTCCAGTCTTTTGTTGCCCCTGTCCCACCTTTTTTAAAACGTGTTCCTAGCATCAAATTCAAAGTGGGCGTTTACAGTATTTTTCAAGAAACAATAACATTTCTCATTTTCAACATTTGATATGTAGTATTGTCTATTGAATATAGGGTTTAAATGATTTGCACATTCTGTTTTTCTTTACATTTTACACAGCATCCCAGCTATTTTTGGAAAGGCGCTGTGTGTTTCATTGTGTAAGAGGGCTCTTGTTGAGAACACTGCCGTCAATCCAACATTTTTCATGCATTGATGTGTATCAGGGATGGTAAAATACTTTCAGTGTAATCTTAAACTACTAAAACCAGATAAAACCAAAAAGCATGTAGAAAATATGATCTATGACTAAGATCATCTTTAAGAAGCTGACAACTATCCAAACCAGACTGTCAGGGAGAATCAAAAATCCCTAAAATGTAATGCATACAAGCTTCCAAATCCAGTGACACACATACAGTATGTGTTTGTTTTTCGATACTTGTGGGGCCCACACACCCACAGACACAGTTTCACTGGCCTTTATGCATGTGGACAGTTAACTTCTCAACTTCACTTACTATGATTTATTAAAGACCCTTCTAACCCCTTACATCTTTCCTCTAATGAAAATGAAATTATCTCTTGGAAACAGAGAGAAGCACCCACTGTATGAAAGACAAAGCTCTCTGCTGCTCTCTGTCTCTGGCTGGCCGGGCACTCACTGTACGATGATGCTACCGTTCCCCAAACCCGATCTGTCTTAATTATATCTGTGTCCTAGTTTAGTGGCACTAGCTCTTAGTGCTTGTGGGGAACGAGTGTATTTGAACAATACAAAGAGACAGGGACAGAGAGAGAAAAATGGAGAAAAGCAGAGAGTAAGACGAAAGAGTGAGAGCAGTGAAGGTGGAGCAATAAGCAGGGAAAGGGAGAGGAACAGAGGGAGGAGGTGGAGAGTGGGAGCTCCAGAAAGAGAAAAGGCGAAGGTGAGAGAGAAAGAAGAGGAGCGTGACAGTAACTATCTCAGTCTGTCCGCCTCTCGATTGATGGCCACTTTTCTACACTAATTAACTGCTTTTCAAGTGTTTCTGCCCGTTTTTCTAGAACCATACCCCCTCAGCACCATCGCAAATCATCATCAGGACAAAGGTGAAAATGGAGAGGAAAACGCACATGGCTGGAGCAACGTCAGAAGGATGTTGTGGTTACTGAGGAATGGCGGAAGATGAACACATGCAGCTTGCTTGTTAGTGGTGTTGTAAGCAATGCAATGGTGTAATGAAGGATGGATAATCAGGATAGTGTAGGTACAATTATTCTCAGTGGTAAGATGTGAAAACATTGTTTGTATGGTAATCGTTGAGTGAAAACAAAAGAGGTTTTTGACTGCATCAACTGTGGTTTAATGGAATGCTTTAATTATGCTATTGCGACATCTGTAAATTCATTTCTACAGTTTAAGTAATGTAGGATGTGTGTGTGTTTGTTGGGGGGGGGGGGTCAATCTATGCTATCCGTAATTAGAATGAATGCATAATTCTGTGAATGTCACTCGGTATTCATCAAGCCTATATTGACATCGCCAGTCGCTTTCAGAATTTGCTCAAATTAATTTCATGGCCGCCCCATGCCATGGCGGCAGCTTCATTCCCATTTACACAAATGAACTGAAGCGAGACACCCACGGCTAAAGCCTAACACAAAACAACTAAACCTCACAAAAACACCTCATTATCGACTGCAAGAGCAGTCTTTTAAAAAAAAGGGGCGAGGAGCGACTGGTGGAATCTGATAACACTTCACAGTTAAGTCGCATCAGCCTCATTCAGAGAAAGAATAGTTTCAAACACACACACACACGCACAGCTGATTAGAAATGATCTAAAATCACTTCATGGCAGGGGGGACAAAGATATGGATATGCCATGTTTATGGACCAAGACATCCCATAATTTCTCTCCCGTCTCTACTTCCTGGAAACATGGTGGTGATGGATGGAGGCACTTGCATTAGTCAGCCTCACAAAGAAGAGAACCTTCTCACTACTCCAAGGTCACCTTGCCTCCACAAACAAATGGCTTTTTTTAGCACTCTCTATATCTTCTCCATAGTCCCAATTCAATACAGCCACCATTCAGAGACCAACCTTTTTAACGAGCGTGACAGCTGACACTTTATCGGAGAAGATGACGAAGCAAGAGGAGTATATAAATGATGTACCGCTTTAGGTAAAAGACAGAAGACAGGTACATTTTTACGGTTAAAATATTATGAGTGAATGTGTAGAAAGGCTAAATTTGTAGCTGATGAACTGGGCTCAGATATTCTGACCTTTATCTAGTTGGCTTTTCTAAGCATGCATGCACACACGCACACACACCATATATTACATGCATGCACACACACCATATATTACATATTACCCCGCTGACAGAGAGGGCTCGCTTGGTCGATTGAAAGAAATTAAAGACATTAAAGTCATCGATCGATTGAGCCATATATATTTTTGAGAGGGGGGATGCTTACATCCCTCAGCGCCTCGCTTATGATTGGTTCTTTCTTAGAGCCATGAAGGAGAGTAGAAATAAACCATTCCATCTTCAGGATCTCTGTCTTTCTCTGTCTCTCTTTCTTTCTCTGTCTCTCTGTTTCTATCGCTCTCTCTTTGTCTCTCTGTCTTTCTCTGTCAGTCACTGTCTCTCTCTTTTTGTCTCTCTCTCTGTCTCTCTCTCTCTCGGTGTCTGTCTCTGTGTCTGTCAATTTAATTCACTTTATTGGCATGACGCATATGTGTACATATTGACAAAGTAAAATCACAGTCTATCTCTGTGTCTGTCTCTATGTCTCTCACTCTAGGTCGCTCACTCTCTTGCTTGGTCTTCTTCCCTCGGGTGGGTGGAGTTCATAACACTCATCATGAATAGGACGCCCAGTCATAATTCCTGATCATATTCAAATCCATTTTCTGCTTTTCTACAGGCCTGTCAGGCGAGGTCATTTCCTGCATATCAAACCTCTTCATCTTTTGTCAGGGCCCATCATAAGGCCCCGACAGCCACGAGATGGATATGAACCCAAACGAGTGATCCGTCTCCTCTACTGCTCCATCTCTCCACTCTCTCTATCCCTTCATCCTTCAGCAAAACGGCCGTATTCATTCAGACAGGCTCAGAAAACTAGAAGAGATCTTAGACAAAGCATGAACAGAGTGAGGAAGAGAAATGGAAGAAAGAAAAATATTTGATAGAGCTAGGGACACCTCCCTGCGGCACCTTTCTGTTTATTTGCATGTTTTACTATTTATTCCTAACAGTAAGTTTGAATAAAACACCAAGGAAAATGTGTTAGAGTAATATTTCATAACAAATGTGAAGTATGAAAAGAACAAAAGTCACAAGGGAAGATGAAGATATATGTACATATATTTAATTTCTTTGTCTCTCATCTTTACAGTTGGCTGTTCTTCCTCTATTTTCACTGATCTCCTGTCCCAGAACAGAATTTCTTTCACCTCCAAAAAACCGACCTAGGTTTATAAAACATGCAGAAATTGGGGTGGATAAGCTTTGGTGAACACGTGGATGATAACAACATTACATATTGAGAAATATGTCTGAGCTGTTTAGTGTTGCATATTTGCTTGACTCTTGCTTTTGGTAATTCCAGTGAAACTGTGTAGGATCACAGAAATCATTCATATTTGCACATAGACATGATCAAATATTGTATTCTTCTTTCTCACTGCAGTCATTCTCACAAGCTGGCTACCAATATCAATTAATTATCTTAATTGCAGACACAAATAGAGATGTGACTTTATGCTCTGGTTATATGAATAGCCTTTGTTTTGCATGACAGGCCATGTTGTTAGGACCAATAGAATGGTTGGACAGCAAATTCTGCTTGCGTCACAGATATTCAAAATCAATTTAATACTTGTTACATTAGCGGTCAAAACCCCTCATCTTGGAGCAGAAGGGATCTGGGTTTTAAAATGCAATCATCCCACTCAATTCTATTTTTTCAGCCATGCTGGTGGGAGGTGGCGTTTAAATATTACCCAGCCCTAAAATGAAAACTTGACGCAAAAATGATAATTGTGATTTACCCCCTCAAGGCAAAATGGAATATTTTTGTTCTTTGACTAAAGAGTTGTACAACATATTGTGGCCTGGCCGTTGTGTTTCAGGTCAAATAACATGTATTCCTACTGGTGTACGGTTTTAGGAAAGTCTATAATTGTGGTTTAGATGAGGAGCTGATAATGGAGTCCACACCGGAATGAGTGAACATCAAAAACGCCGGGAGAGAAAGATGAGTGAAAGAGGCAGAGAGAAAAGAGGACCTTGGGGAAGTGGAAGCATTTTCCCGAAATCCTGTTTCTCAGAAGATAAAATTACAGCCACCTTGTCTGTCATGGTCCCAATGGGAACTCTCCACACAAACAGAGAGCCCAGACACTTCCTAAGAAAGGGAAGCAAGAAAGAGAAAGCTGTTGAAACCACAGCCATGCCATTTCGAGACACACCCTTATGAAATAGACATAAGCATGAGGAATTTTTACATATTCAATCATGTATTGGAGGCAGATTTGCCCTGAAGTCTGAAATGTATGTTATTGTGACTTACCAGGATGTGCCCCATGTCATCAAAACCCCTATCTTTCAAACTTGGAATTTCATGGCTAATTGAGGTAAGATAGTGATTCAACTTATAGATCATACACATGGTATAAACAACATATTAGACATCCAGCTCAAAATGGGAGGTTTAAAAAAATGGTGCCAGAATGCATCTTTAATGCTGCGTACATATCAAACAGACTGAATGCTCAGAAAAAAATCAGAGTTAATTTTCATTCCTACTCTTAAGCATAACCTTAACCCCTGCCCTAAACCTTACCGTAATGTTTTAGATGTAAAGCTCAATTGAGAGACTTTACCGTTGGGACCTACGCTCCGGCTTCTGCACCGAGTCAACCAATCAGATACATTTCTTCTTTCAGGGCAGATCTGCCTCCCTGTTTGAGCAAGCTACTGTAAACACCTGACTCCTAAAGCTGACGGCAGCATCACCCTTCCTCAATACCACAGCACTCTCCCTAATATACTGGCATTAATTTGCAACAAGATCATTTAACAGGCAATGGAGCCACTAACAGCTAATTTATTAGTATGGCTCAATCAAACATGGACGCTTACACTGTTTCTGTAGCATTGTAGGGATTGCTTTATTTGGGTCCACAGGACTGATGTGTCTGATGCTGAGGGGGAAAACTGATATCTCCTGCTGTTGGGTGACGCAACTCTCTGTCAACAGTCGCCGTCACATCAAGAAACGGCTTGCTTCGACAGCTTGAGATTGTGTGTGTGTGTGTGTGTGTCAAAAAGACATCTTTGTTTGTACATTTTCTCTGCGTGCTTATATACTTAAGATTCTTCATGTAACCTTTTCTTTATTTTTTTACTTTTTAGCCTGTTTTCCCCACATTTCTGTGATCAAGGCCCTACTTCATCACAGCTACCTCCAGCAGACTTGGGACAATAAATGTAAAGATGTGTCTTCTCCAAACATATCTGGCACAAGGAGTCGTTAGAGTGTGACATTGCCAGGCCACCATATCCTGGCAGTGCTGGCCAATTGCTTTGCCTTCCACAGAACCCCTTGGCTAATCTGCGAGGAGAATTCGAAAACCTGCAGCTAACTGGAAGGCAATACTTCAGGATTTCAACCACTTACATCCCCTACCCCAGAGTGAGGTAAATTTGTGGATATACATGTTTTTTCCACATTCAATTTGAAGGATGATCAAGTTATCGCACTTCAATGCCAAAAGCACAAACTGTCCATTTAAATGTCGGAGTTTTCATCATAATGGCCTAAATAAAGCAGCCCATCCAATAGAGTATGGTCTCTATGAAACACAATCGTTTCTCAGAGAGACAATAGGATATGGAAGAAATGTTAAAAGGAATCAGTGTTTATGTTTTGTATTACCCTACAAAAGAACTTGAGTGGAGTTGCCAGAAGGTGAGGTGGTGATGATGGCCATTGAAACACAGACCATTGCAGGTTTGTATCCAGGCAGGCCCACAAACACACACACACACAAACCCACACACCAATACAGACATGCAGAGTGCTTCCGTCATGATTCAACATCCTGTTCTGTGAACTGCATTCTCATCCAAAACACAAAAGAGTATTAGTGAATAAATTATGAACACACCTATATGCGGTGTATGTGTGTGTGTGTGTGTGGGGGGGGGGGGTCAGAGTGTTTTCTGTCCTATCTATTAACAATGCCAGTGTGACCTTTGAGGGAGAAATGATAGCAAGCCAAGCTACTAATTCAATTAGATTCATTGAAAAATTAGACTGTCAACTGGCCTGAGGCTCTGGCTAGCTGCTACAACAGCCCAAGAACACGTGTCCTTGAAATAAACTGCAGTCTGCATTGTGATATCTACAAAAGAAAGTGTGTGTGTCTGCGTGTGTCGCATTGGGCGGGAATAACCCTGACACCTCTGGTTCCAGGTTGAACCAGGATGGATAAACTGGACCCAGGGTTTAAATCCCCACACCTCTTAGATTAGCAGTGGCTACAATGGCAGGATTAACCACAGCCCACAGCATAAAACCAATGGAGAAACATGCTAGCTGGCTAATCCTCCTCTGAATGTTCACGCCAGCGGCTCATTACAAAGGAAAAGTACATACAGTAGGATAGCTACCTCATGGGATTTTGGTCAGCCACAAATCCATCGCAAATGAGACCCACTCACTCTCACACAGAATAAATCATTTTAAATCAATGTAAATGAAGCATTATACTTTCCTACAAGGCTGGGAAATCTAAACAACTAATTTCTTGTTAAGAAATATATTTCTACTATATTTTTTGTTCTAATGATGTTTTTAAATGTCTCTATTTTATGTTTCTAAATAATAAAAAGGTCTAATATACTTAATAGTTTGCCTGATAAAATGGCGATACATTCATTTGATGCAGTTTATTCATTTGAATTATTTCAGACTCAACTCAACATGGAGGAAACATGTTAAACTGTACATCTTAATCAAAATACCTTAATAGACAATGTTGTAAAAATCCATAACGGTAAGTGGATTCATAAGATGGTGAATTAAAAAGATGATTGTTAGAAGACAATGTATCGCCCGGCCCTACATTCCGTTGGCAGCCAATGCAGTGACAGCTGCTCTGCTCCAGTTGTGGAGCTTTCATCTTCAAGCTCCCTGTCTGATTAGCTGTACTGTCACAGTTCCTTTGCTGTATTTAAGCTGATATGAAGCGGGTTTGTAAGCGAGTTTCACAGCCAAGTACCGAAAACCACACAGATTTCAATGCGGTTGTAGGTCAGATACAGACATTGGATGTTACCAGAGGAAAATATGCATGTTCCCTTTCATGGCACGTTCAATGAAAAATTAGTCTGCTAACACCAAGTAAGATTTCATTTTTCAGAGAATTTGATAATCACTTACTATAGTCCATATAGGAGTTAACTAATGCAGAAATTAAAACCATATCAGAAAAAAAAAACATGACTGAAAATGTGATTGATTTCTGTCAATCCTATGGAATTCAAGGAAATTGATTCAGACTGGTGTAGGCCTGTGTGAAACGGCAGATGAGATTTTGTTAAATTTTTCTCCAGCCAGATTATGTAGCTCCCTGGTTGGGTTTTCCATGTCCTTGACAGGATGACACTCTACTGCCACCTGCAGGTGAAACACTTTGGTAATTTAGGAAATAAAAAGGGACTGTTAAAATCATTGGAACCATTCTGAGACTTAATTGTAAAAGAAAGAACCATTAATTGGCTCACTGGGGCCCCATTAGTCACTGTAAGAGGCATTCAGATCAATGGATCAGCCTAGTAACACACACGCACAAACACAATGGTCTTAATCACCATTGTTTACTTATACAGGCATTGCAAAGGTCAACATAGCTCTGTCTCTACATAAATATGTTGATCCAGACCCGGAGCGAGACTTCAGATCTGAACTGCTGTCTGTTGTGTTGCGCTGTGCGTTCAAGCATGCATGGGCACAACAGTATGACGATAGCATCTCCTCCTGTCATTCCCGGTAATTTCCTGTGTTGTCTGACAGAGCGGAGAGCCACATGAGAGACAGATATTTGTACGGACTGGCAGACCTGACACACGCATTAGTCTCCTGGCATTATTTCATTAAGTCACCGCATATCTCCCCTAACGCACTTTGAATCAGCAGCTGCGGCTGGTGGAGCCACGACAAGGCACGACCTCTTTGTCAGAGTGGGAGGGAAAGGGTGGGGGACGACAAAGGAGCACCTGTCATTGTTAATCACAAGAAGGTCAACCGCAGAACCAAAGAATACGACCTATCACCTATACTGCAAAACCAGAGTACGACCTTTCACTTGCACCGCGCGCAGCCTATCACCTCTACATTCACAAAAATGTCCTGACATTACATGAAAACATGAAACATGGTGAAAAGTCAATATTTTTTGCAAGGCCTGACTTTTCAAAATGCTTTATACGCTTAGGGGCAGGGGTCAAATTGGGGCGGAACAGACCGGAACAGCATTCCGTTACTCCCTAAGTCGGAGGAGGGAAAAAACAACCCATATAATAAAAAATAAAACATTATTTGACCACCCAATTTTTGCTTAGTTTTACTTGCAGCCTGAACCGTATTTGCTGTCGCTGTCAATTTAAGAGCCAATCGGCTTGCTATGTTAGAGAGCGTCCCCGTCATTCCACGTAATAGTGGAGGAAGCTTGGTGTGGATTGTGGAATGCGAGAGGCAGAGCATACATGCCAAACTCACAAATTTAAAATCTATTCAGTTAATTTTAACCATGCTAGCTAGGTAACTTTGCTGTCCCCCCTAACCAAACTTTTTGTAATAAATGTGATAATCTTATGTTCAATTTACAACTCATAATGTCCAAGTTTGTTTATCAAATTATATTAAAATGGAGCTTGCTCGCTACAGTAGTTGGTTTGCATGGCGTAACATTAGAATGTGGCTTGGTGATTAAGTCCATCGCTGTAGCCTATTTCAGCTATTGAATTTTAATAATAAATATGATAATCTTATCTTTAACATACAAACAGTGTAATACCACACTAGCTAATTCAGGCCAACTAATTGATCATTCCAACTTACTGTATCTTACAGAGATGGACAGAAGAGGAGCCAAGCCGAATTTTCTGACTGATTATTTTCAAGGATTTCGTTGTGATTTTGGATTATTACTATACAATATGAGTGTAAGTAATTGTTTTACTGTAGTTCTGTTTAATATCTAACATAAACTTTGCATTTGCTTTTAGATTGAACAGTTGCTGAATATAATAAAATGGGTATATGGTGTCGTGGCACTGTTTATGGTGCTTAAGTAAAAAGAATTACAGTTCTTAGTGTTAACTTACCACATGCCTTAGATGTTTATTAATTAAACAAATGTGATTTTTTTCAGCAAAATGGATGGCAATTGATTTATGGTAAGCTACCGACCCTCTGGCCCCATTTAGGTTCAAGATTACCCTCACCTTTCAAATTCCAATTTAACCCCTGCTTAAGGGTTAGCTTAAGGGTTAGCTTTGGGCCTGGGTTTGGAGTTAAGTTTAGGTTAGGTTGCTGTATGGACTATGGGTAAGTTTATGGTTAGAAGTTTGGGGAATTACGCTTTTGAATGAACCAGGGTGGACACAAACCAGGGTATTTGTACAAACCATAGTGGATAAACTCAACCCTGGGGTCTAAATCCCCACACATCTTAGATTAGCAGTGGCTACAATAGCAGGATTAACCAGAGCTCACAGTATAAAGCCAATGGAGAAACATGCTAGCTGGTAACTTGGTGTAAGAACATGGTCCTTTAGAAATATGAAGACAGTGCCTCAAAATACACACACAAACAAACCTCCATTCTCAGAGACAATGCCCAGGCAAAGTGTGTGTTTGTGAATGTGTCTCAAGGAGGTTGAATGGTTTCTTTGGAAATAGGTGGGAAGAAGCCCAGGGATATTTTCAAGTGTTCTTTGGTTATGCTATGCACTGTGGGCCCCTCACTTTCTTGCTTGCATGCACGTGAACATACACTCAGAACACACACACACAGACACACACACACACACACAGTGACTGTGTCTTGTCATTGAAAATGGAGGTTTCTGTGTGTGTTTGTGTTCGGATACGTGCGTGCGTACGTGCAAGCGAGAAAGTAAAATGGCCCACACTGTATAGCATAATCAAAGAACACTTGAAGATAACCCTGGGCTTCTTCCCACCTCTTTTCAAAGAAACCATTCAACATCTTTGAGATTTACTGCCACGTGCGTCAGTGTTCATTTGAGCGGGCACGGATATTAGAGTCAGTGACTCAGTCAGTGGAACATGACCTTTCAGCTAAACAGCCTTTTCCAGCCATGATTAAACCACTATTTATGAAAGATATTACTATGAGTAATACGAAATATCAACAAGATATTCAACTTAATAACATATACAGCACCTTTGTGGGGCCCCCGGCACTAAATTATAAAAAATTACAATATTCCATTTTCTTTAACCTGAGATTCCTGTATTACGTCTTTGAGAGTTTTAAATGGAGCAATTTAATGGATAAACCAATGAATTTGCGCAGGTCAATGAAATGTTAATTACTCACCGGTTAAGAAGATCAATGTCAAGGCAAGCTGAATTATGTGTCTAAGCTATAGAGGAATCTCTGGTGCACATATATTCACATTTACATTACAGGAATTTAGCATGGGCCACTTTCTAATGAGACTTCTGGCTTGATTCAATCAAATTGGATTTCTAGTAGATTTTCGGCTTGATTCAATCAAATTGGATTTGTAGTAGATTTTCGTCTTGAATCAATCACGTTAGATCATTGTTCCTAAGGTTACAGCCCAGTCAAACATACATTTCAGAGATTACATTTGTTACAGTTGAGATTGATCCTACTGGCCATCTTCACAGTTCAGGTGATGGTCATCTCATAGGTCACAATGCTTATCTTAGTTAGGGCTAAGGCCATCTTAGTTAGGGCTAGTTTCAAAGAAAGAATGCAAGTAAGCATAAATGCTTTAAAGCCAATATGATTGAATTGAACACCATTAAGTCAGGTACTATCTCTAGCACCACTATAGGCTGTGAAATCTCTAAAAACACTCCAGAAAGGTCATAAACAGCCATTACCTTGAGATGTCTTCAGAGTTGTCTTCAAAATCTGTGCATCTCTTGCACGCGCATTTGTTCCTGTGCATCTGCGTGCGTGTGTGTGCGCGTGTGCTTAGATAGCCCAAACAGTACTTACGATCATTGCACTGAGTGCCTGTGTAGGAGGTCATGGAGCAGTCGCAGGTGTAGTTCTCCCATTGCTGAATACAGATGCCCATGTTGGCGCACGAGTCCTCCTGGCAGGTGGTGCTAGGACCTACAGGTGGCAGAGCAGAGCCATGTGACACCAAGGCACCAGGGTGAGACCACGCCTCGCCAACAGCGCCCCCAACAGGTGCCATGCAGAGTTGTCAGTGCACATCAGTGAGCCATGCACGAATCAAGGTTAGTAAAAAAGGTGACATCACTTCCAACTGTGTTATCGTACCATAGAAGTACACCAAACTGAAGAACAAAAAAGAAAAAAAACACAGAGCATTCCCTCCAAGTAGGTTTTAGTACAAATTTTAGTGCACAGACACCGAACAGAGTACTGGACTTGTTTTCAACATGGCTGGTTGATGAGAGAGAGAACTGGCTAGAGTGCCCCGTCTTACGTCACGTGATCTTATCGAGTGGCCGTGGAACTGTGTTACAACATGGAAAGCGACAACTGTACCCAGGCAGTCTACAATGTAGTTACATGTTGTTAAATAGTATCATGTTACAGTGACCTCAACAATGTTGTTCGACTGTCGTTCAGTTAAGGAGTCGTTTGCGCACTTGCCAGACTTTTACATCGTGCAAAGGCGTCACATCTGTATGTAAATACCGTTAAACAAGATGTAGGTAAACACTGTAGTCCCCGTGAGCCTGTTCACACCGGCCCTCATGTGAATACACAGTTTCGGTGCCACAGGGAGTTGTGAAGTGTATGACACCCCAGGTGAACCCTCTCCCATCCTCCCTCCCCTCGCTCTAGCCAAGAGCTAAGTCACAAAGACACATGGGAACAACATAGATGGGGGGGGGTCAAAACACAAAACATTTTATAGCAAAAGTGGAGCACATAGCCGGGATTTTCTTTTGTTATAGAAATGTTGGTGCGGTGGAAGGCCAGGGCTGTTTCATCACAGAAAGGTGTTCCCTTCCCATCTCCCCTCACTCACTCCCCTTCACCAAACCGGTCGGAACTGGTCTGACCCTCTCCAGTTCCGTGGAAGTGAGTGAGCGAAGGTGTAGTCGAGGATGCATCTGTGTAGAATGAAACCCAAACCCAAATAGGGAATTGAGGCTCCCCATCTACAGACTCATCCCATGTTTTTGCACACGTGTTTTAAAAGGGAAGGCAGCCTCTACTGTGCAGCAGTGCAAAACCAATTCAGCGGGAATCGGGACGATATTCCCACTCAGAAACTTAAAAACCATGTGGAAAAAAGATAACTGCAAATAAACTGGGTTTAAGTGCAATTTTCTTGTGCAAGACCATTATGAAACAAAAGTACTAAATATAGAACAAAATCATAATAGGCTAAAAGTGCATTTATTGTGTAATGTAAAGTGCAGTGGAACTTCGATTTATTTGAGATAAAATGATTCACTTCATATTTCTTCTCTTACGTCACCGATTTATTCTACAAGCCCTAGGTAACCATAAGTAAATAAATCCATGAAGAAGGCATTTTAATATATTACCAACAGCATTTGATGATTCTGACGAATTCCGGCAAGTCAACCTCTCAGGTTTAAATTGCTGGACATGAGATACTGTATAAACTTGTAAATGGCATCATTCTCCAGACTGCATTGGACATGTGAAAACCTTCTCTCGCATTCTAATGAAACTAACTGTCCCTTTGGGCTAATTTGTGTGCTAATCAGGAAGCATCCAAATTCTAGGCCTAAAAGCATCGAAGGGGACAAGGATTGTGTGTAGGTGTGTGTATGTGTGCACGCGCATGTCTTTCTCCTGTATGTGTGTGTGTTAATGTATGTGTGTTGGGGGGTGGGGGGCTCCTGGTGTGAGAGTTAATGGATTCCTCAGCAGCATTGCCCAGACAAGCGGGAATAGAGGTGCTCTCTGTCGAACAACATTAGCATAAAACAAGTACACGGCCCGATCCAGGAAAAATCAAGATCTGCCGACGTAATTAT
Source organism: Esox masquinongy (assembly GCA_016801175.1). NCBI lineage: Eukaryota > Metazoa > Chordata > Actinopteri > Esociformes > Esocidae > Esox > Esox masquinongy. Next base: position 15,049 of record JACXGI010000229.1, on the reverse strand, counting down.
ACAGGCCGGCTGATGTTTTATTAATGAAATACACTCCATCGCAATCATTTCGCCGTCTTCCTACCTGGCTGGCTGCCCACTCGTATGCCAGGCAGGCCTCAGCGCCAGCAGCCTCTAACCACCATTCCTCAGAAGTGAACCATTTTATAACAAGCACATAGCCAGCCACAGAAAAGCTTCCAATACCAGGCCAGGTTTTGCAGTGGAGTGTGCTCAGTGGTACACGTTGCAAGTTGTCATCATCATACACAGCGGGGAGACTTCCTGTTTCACCCTCAACGACATAAGCCTTTAAAATCAACAAAGACCTCTGGTGTCTCTTCCAAATGTGGGCTCTACCTTGAGGCTGCAGCCGATTAGAATGTTTGTGTTGACGACTTCTGTAAGCAAGCAAGCCACGCCGCTGTGTACGATAACGTCATCTCTCTGAGAGTACCTTTAAGCCAAGCCATCTTTCTTTAGTAAGTGGTGACACATAACATTACACACAGCATCTTTGGGCCAAGCTCAGAATGGAATTTGAACCTTCTACCTTGTAGGTCAGCTTTGGTGAAACCAACTTTGTTAGCAAAAAGAACAGAAAGCAAAACGATAAAATAAGGTTAGTAGGTGGCCAATGACTGTCGGTTAATAAAGCAAGCGCTTTACTAACAGGGACATGCCCCTTTAACCTCTTTAAGGAAGTGGTCAGGGGTCAGGGCTACGCTACTATGACAACGAAACTATAAGGAGACAGATTAAATTGATGGCGACAGTACAGAGAAAACATGTGGATGAGAAGATGGGTATGGATTAAGGGTTTAGGGACCTATGGAGACACTGTATGTTGTCAGGAAGACACACTGTATGTTCTTAGGAGGGGCACAGCTCCACTAGTTGAGCTACTGTACATGTTTACCTTTTTCTTTTTTTCTCCTCAAAATTCAGAAGCACTTTGTTAAAATATTTGTATGACAATGACAACAGGAAATAACATACATACATCTGCATGGAAACCCTGCAAAGAAAAATTATGAATGAAATATTTTCATTTTACATGTAAACAGTATTAAATCAAACCTAATTAGGGTTTTTACACATTTTGTTGATGTATATTGAAAGCATATGGGACCATTGCTGCTCAAGAGTGATGGTTAGTATGAATATGTTTTGCCATGAAGGAATGAGAAAAAACCACAAAACATGATTTAGGATTGTAATCAGTCAGAGAAAACAAGACATAGGGCCTATCGTGAACCCCCATTTGGTTTTCCTTCACGTGAATGGAAGCGGTATTGGGGAATTTGGGAACGTATTTATGACCACTCTTCAACTCAGTCTGCCTAGGCATGCATCCAACTATGTGCTTTAAGCACTGGTGCCATCTAGTGAAAGTTGGCCTCAATTACATTGAACTGTGAGTTGACTAGAAGTTCAGAGCTATGCTGCTCCTCAAAACAGTCTGTATATTTCTACACTTGTTGCCTTTGTTGTGACAGTACCTAGTATAAAAAGGCCTGATTATACTTAGAGACAGCCTGACCATACTGTCTCTAAATGTTCTCACTGATTTGTTTTTAACAGTGAATTTGGTAGCCTATAGTGACAATCTATTGCTTATCTTGCTATTATCGCTGCAAAGATTTATGAATTCTATTTGAATGTCAATAATGTCAATAATACCTCTTTACATGCTCAGACCCATTCAAAAAACTGTTTACATGTCTATGTCAACTCACTAGCTTGATGGTCTTTGTGACAACACGGGAATGACATATTACTGTGGTAGCTTCTGTGCATCGTTTGGGATAACCTATTCTGATAAACTTTTCTTAAAAAAAAATCGTTATATAGTCACTAGTGTGTGCTTTGCATCTCTTTCGTCCAGTCTTTTTTTATTACATAACTTTTTTCGGGATGAATTCCTTGACTTTAAATTGGACTGTGGGCCAACAACACAAATGCAATCCTTATTTCAAATCAGCTATGCACAGATCTGCTGTACTATAAACTAATCATACTCAGACATTAATTTTGAGAGGTGCAATTGCAGGTTTCGCTAAATAAAATGTGTAAAAATACAGCATAGATTTAAACATACACACACATTTGCATCACCACTCATAAACACACAGACAATAAATAATAAATAGTATGGATGTGAAACAACAGAAGACCAAATAAATATGATTTATGAGCTTTTATTGTGAAAAATAAATAAACAGAAATATAACATATACAGTATAAATACATACATCATGGTTTGTATACCATATACTGCATACAGTCAACAGGACTCCCAAAGTAACATTCAGGCTAATGACAGGAAGACTTATGGGGACATTCATTCACTATTTATATTGCACTATTATCCTAATGTAATGGTAAATCATGCATGTACTGCGCCAATTATGAGGCTCTCCAATTATGGTCTCTTCCAAATAACAAACAATAAACAATGAAAACAGATGCACAACAGATAAGTTGAAATTTCAAAAAGGATATGAAAACGCTCACACAAAAGAAAAAAGCTCATGGACATAAACTAAAAGAAAACTAAGTGATTCAAAGGCAAACAATGATGACCCACTTGCCAACTAACCAAAAACATGCTCTAACTGCCATTTAAAAATGAGAAAAGTCAAGAGTAAAGACAATCTGTAGTAATAACTCTTAATTTGAATTAAATTGCATGTTGTATTGGTAATTTCATTGTAATTACTGTTATTTCGTCTATCTTTGCTTGGTTGATATGCATGTAATATTTGAACAAAACAATAAAGACACTGAAACTTTTGGCATTTTAGTATAGCTCATGCATCACGTATATATGGGGTTTGCATAAGGCTATACAGAGATATTACAATTTGTGTTATTATTCTCAGCAGTTTCTTGGACAGAAATATTAAATTACATTTCTAATCTGAAAATATGTTCAAATAGAATGTAAATCTGAAATTTTTAGTATAGTACTTTAAATAAACAAATAGCCAATCTTATTTATGATAAAAGTGTATTATACAGAATTAAACTGTAACACTTATAAGCCCGTACAATCAAACGTTTTACATTATCACCATCCTGGTAGCTTCCTATGGTATAAGTAGTAGTAGCCCAAGTAGGGTAGCCTAACACTCCTAACCAAGCTATCGTTTGTTACTCAAGTTAGTTTTTTTTAACAGTGTGTGTGTGTGCATGTGTGTGTGTTTTTATCTTTCTGACATGCGACTGTACTAATCCATAATGAGTAGCTTCTAAAAACACAGACTTAAAAAAAAACAGCAAAGTTAGCATTTGCTTTTGCTAATGTTTTCTAGCCTTCCAGCAGTGCTGCGTTTGAGTCACACTGATGTGACTACATCGAAGCTGCAACTAATGTGGCCTATAAGAGCCCGGGGATTGTGTTGGAGGTCACCCCATCATCACCTCTAAGATCACATTTCCCCAAACCAAACCCTAACATTAATATTAGGCTGAAGAAATACTAGCAGATCCCGGATCATTATTTAGGCTTGACGTCCATTATGCCTATTCTAAGGATGGCAGGGGTGGGGTGGCTGTAAATGTCCGGCCCTCTTTGCCTAACAGAGCGCTGTCTGGGTGGTGAGTGACGTGACCAGCAAGGTTAGTAGGATGGAGGACGGAGCGTTTGACACAAGGGAGGCGGAGCTACTGTTGGAGTTAAGAAGGAAGAACGGGCTCCCTGAGCTCTCGTTAAAGTAGTTCCGGCTGTTTCTGGGGTTGTAGTTCGGGTTGTAGTTCGTGTTTGAGTTGGGACTGAAGTCCGAGTCGGACATGTTTTTGAGAGAGGGTGTACCTTCGCATCCACGCTCGATCTGCCCGCTGCGGAATAGCGCGTCTTGGAGGAGGTCTGGGAGGCGGCCGTTGAGGTCCACGGAGGCCAGGCAGCCCTGGAAGCCGTCCCGGGACGCCACCAGTTTGGGTAGACTACCGTACATACCAGGACCCAGCCCGGCGATAAACAGGTCACCTGGAGGAGGAGAGAGGACATGGACCTGTACTGACACACTGCGTCAACAACTCATATCCCAGTTCTGCTTATGCTTTAGCTTCATTTTCTTGTGTTAGTCAGTACACACAAAAAAATGCTGTGAGTAAAAAGTGTTTTATGATAACTACTTCTACGAATTCCAAGCAACCAAAAGGCTGGACGTACGCGACTAATAAGTACCAATGTCCGCTGCGCTAAAGCCTAGTGGTTTGCTCCAGGACACGGACATTCAGATCAAGCATGGTTAGTCGTACCCCAGTCAAGGCTCCCCAGACCAACTATGTTGCCCGCTCTACCTTTCAGGTCCAGGTTTTTGGCTCCATTGACCACTTGGCTGGTCGCCTTGGCATCCACCTTCAGCGTGTGGATGTTGCTGTTGTCTCGGGTGATAACCACGTTGTGCCACTGGTTGTCATGGAGGGCCCGGTCGCTGTTGCCTTTGATGACATTAGGCCCGTTGCCAAGGTCGAACACGTAGTGGATGTACCTGCCGGATGTCAAAGGTCACTTTGTCAACTGGAAACCTGTTCGACCGATACGAGTGGTGCAGCAGGCGACCCTCAGCGTATGCGGGTGGAGTAGGTGGAGTTGGCTATCAACTAAGTAGAATATGTTAAAATTGTGACATTGAACCCATGTAGTTCAATAAAATCTCTGCTGAAAAATCAGTTACAATGTAGTATCACATTACTCATGTCACTAGGGCAACACTATCCTCCTGTAACACCACTTCTATAAGTACATGTGGATACTGCACAATACGCAAGAGTATATCTGGAGATATTTCTTAATAATTAAATAAACAATAAGTTATAGACACATGTAGGCTTACAGTACAACAACTTTTAAATGCTTTTTAAAAGCATTTAACTTTGTACATTTATATTAAATAAAATGAAAACAATCTCACTATTATTGTTATTAAACCTTAAACTGTAATTTCCACGTGATTCTCGTCAATCGGTATTGTGAGTTTTTTGTTTTACTTTTGTTTAATCAGACTCTACTGAAAACCTGATGGAACATCTCAAGAGATTTCATCCGGCAACATGTTGAATAAATCAATAAATACATTTTGATGCTGTGACAAGAATTTACATAAACTCCAAATAACTGTAGGATCCCAGTTACCCTTTGACTAGCTCCACAGCAATGAAGTCGTTCCCATCTCCGCTGTTGAACAGTATGAAGCCATCCGGGGAGGTGGTCTTGAACTGGAAAAAGAGGTGCATGGAGGTGTAAGCCTGCAGCGTGGCCAGGCTCAAGTAGCTGCTCTTGGACTTGAAGGTCACTGGGTCTGCGATGATGGAACGCATGCCGAATCGTGCGTTAAGCTCGCAGAAGTCAATGTCTCCGTTCTTACAGAGATCGATGTATAGCATACCATTGAACCTAGAGTAAAAAAGATAAAGTTATTAGTAGATAAAATATATTTTCTGATAAATGTTAATACATTAGCCATATTCTAATTCACTGGAAAGGAATTGTAGGGAAGCTTTGGAGCATCAAGGAGAAAAAGTGCATCGACACTAATCTTATTTTTGTTTGAATGTCAGGTGACTGCAGTCATTTTGATAGTAAAACTAAAATGTAATTAATCCAAAGTGTTTCTATGGAGCAGCCCATTTCTGGGCAGTAAGTGGTAGAAATATTAACAACATTTACTGTTGTTTTCATTGGCAAAATCATTGTATTCATCTTACATCGATGATGGTCCTGTCCTATGCATACAAACATTAGAAATGTAAAAACTTGAAACAGTTTGACCATTGTCTAAGTTCTACAACTCCTTGTGGTAGCTCAGGCCACTGTGAGCTCAATTGTGTTTGTTGGCTGGGGAAAAAAATATTCTCCAGAGCATGTATAGTAGCTAAAACATATTGGTTTAGCAAGCACTGTGATAAAAAGTGGAATTTAACCAGGTAAGTCAATTGAGAACCAATTCTAATTTTCAATGACAACCTGGAAAAAAGGTACTCAATTGGTGGGGGACAAGACAACACTCACAAAATCATAAAATTGCAGCACTGATCAGATAGCAGTTTGTTTAGTTTTGTTAAGGATGGAGGTGTGATAAAAGAGGATTGCATTCTCTGGCCAAAAACCATGATTCAGCTTGAAGTCGCCTGATCTACTAAACAGTCGCTGGAGAGCAATGAGACATGGCAGCCCTGTCTGAAATCCTACCCATCTACCCATGGACAGTCCTGAGTCAATTTGCTGTGCCCTCTGCGGGATCCCAGTTCACTAGGTAGGTATGTCATGACCAGGAAGTAAAAACCTAGACACGTTTATCACTGTAAAAGTAAATCGTTTTCTAATTTTAACGAGATAAATTAAGTGCCGCTGAATGTTTCTTTTTGTGTAATGAAGACATTATTTTTGTTATAGCGACTGTCTCGATTTAATGAGATAAACTGTGTGACGCTGCACCATTTTTTAGGCATTTTATAGGGATAGATCAGCCATTTTCTAGGCAAAAACCTATCAACAAGACCTGTTTAGGTCATAACCGCCATTTAAAATGATTTTCTGTAGAAGGTTTCTCCAAAACTGGCATCAGTTAAAAATGTCAACACTTTCAATGTGATGACGATATAGTTACCTGTGAATTAAATTCTATTTGATTCACCTGTAAGTACAGTGTATAGTGTTATGTCTTCCTGGGTGAAATTACAACGATTACAAAAGCATAGCAGAAAGTCTATAATAAGGTACAGTATGAGAGTAGAGGAACCTGAGGCTCTGCAGGTGTCCGATGAAGCTTGACGGGATAACCGAGACGAAGCGTCTCTCAGTCATGACGCCGGTCTCAATGTTGTGGAACTCCAGACGAGTGTGGTCACCCGCCATCTGACCTGGAGTAGGGGATGAAGTGAAAAGAAAGAAAACCCGAAAAGAAAAGAAAAAGAAAACTGTCTGATACTAACACAAAATGGTAAATTTAAAGAGTTGGTGAAAATTCTGTACAATATGGATAAATGCTACGGAGGACTAAAGGTATATTCAGAAATAAAGAAACACACAAATGCAATTATTAATTTACAATACAGACTTTTACAATGCAAAAGTCTTAGGCACCTGAAAGTTGAACTAAAGCCGTTTATTTGGGTTAGTTTGTAAAAAAAATATATATTTTGCATGCTGACCATTGAGCCTACTCGATCAAAAAAATGATATATGGTTTTGTGAAATGACTGATAAAAAACAAATGTTCCCATGTTCTCAAATAAATGCCTTGGTGGCTGAAATGCAAGTGACACAAACTCCTGTCACCCAATATATTTTCCTCTGTTAGATCGTTTTCAAAGTAGTCCAAAGTGTAGAAATTTAACAAACATAGCAACATTACATCCCGTTCCTGTGTTTTTTGATTGACAGCTCACATCTGAACTGCATTGTTAGTTGTATGTCAAGGGTCTAATCTCAAAAAGAAACACTGTAGTCCAATCAGAGCAGCTCAATCTAACTAAAAGTCCCACCCGCCTATTGTATTTGCAATTGCACTGCACACACAAGACAGAATAAATAAACAATGAATAAATAAATAATTATATATATATAATTTAAGAAATAATTAAATATATAAATTCATGTTAAATAAATACATATAATTAAATAAATAACTTTACAAAATATACATATCAATAATTGCATTAATGTATTGATTATATTTTTTCTTTCAGAATACCACATTTAGCCCTCCATAAAATGCAATGTAACACTACAAATGAATGAAGTTCATCGAGAACAATTTCGAGATATCAATCGATGTCATGAGTTTAGAATCAGCCTTCTCAAATAATAATTTCAAATAACAGAAATAAACCATTGACAGGAAAGCTAATATTAATTAGCTCATTGTGTAATGTTCTTTCTCTTAGACTGTAGCTAGTATAGTACCTTCTGCTACGTCATCATCCACCATGAGCTTGTAGGTTTTGCCCCGGCGGACCACACGAACCGTATGCCACTCATTATCATTGAGCTTTTGCCCAGCATACAGGGTCTCTGGTCCCTTGCCTGAGAACGATGGTTGGTCACAAAGTTAAAGTCATCCTGCCTCACCAACCAAACCTTTGCTTTTCAGTAGGGTGCACTTTCGTAATAGGGGCTGTTATAATATGTCTTTTCCAATATGTGGCAACATAATGGACTTACTTGTACAGGCTTATATAAGCAGGTGTAATTAAAGGTGTATGTCACAGGTGATAATAGTTTACTTGATTTGGGATATACTTTTCAAATTATGTGTATATTGATTGTAACTGCTGAAAACAAAGGTTTGGTTACATTTAGGAAATACATTGTTCAGTTATTTTGGTACAAATCAACAATGAATGCACTTTTCTAAAACAATATTTGTGTACTCGTGATAGCCTAATGGACATGGTACCTTCACTGTGGAAATATATACAATTTTATTTATGTACTGTGTTCAGTAGAAAATAAACTGCATTTGATGCAATAATTACACAGCTTTTACTCATCATAGGGTCTGGAAATACCTTCCACATTTCCAAATATGCTATTAATAGATGAATGCTTGTTCAAAGAGGACTGTCAAGTCTCACCTACAAGTGTATTAGTGATTACTGTATCTTCCACAGCCAGGTAAAGCCCTAGAACCGATCGTTTAAACTTCAGCTAGGTTTACCCAGAATCTCTCTGAGTAACATTAAAACCTTGGTATCAAGACAGCCTACTGCGCAAATATGTTGTGTGTGTGTGTGTGTGTGTTTGTCTGGCATTTCCTGCCTGGCCCTTGGTAATGACAGGGTCAACTGGAGCTTCATCAGAAGCGATGTTCTCTGGAACACCTCTGTGTGCTCCCAACCTGTCATGACTGTGTGGTTGATATGAACCAGCAGCCACAAACAGAGTCTGCCAAACAAAACCAGATGAGCACAAATCCCCCGGAGAAATGCTGCACTGACCCCCCCCCCCAACTGTCAGTTTGCATTGTTAACACCTTGATATACAGTACAGTACTTTGAAGACGGCTTTATAGTTTATCGTTCCCAGTAACGTGAGGTAAAGGCTCATTATTTTTGGGCGTAACATAATTTTGGGTAATGCGCGCAATATTTCACAACTATAACATCCTTTACAGCTGTTTGATAAAGGAATTAAACTCATGCAGCTAAAATGGCAAAACAAGACATTTTTTGGGGTATTTCACAAACACATAAATGGTTGACACGTACTGTGTGATTATGTCTGTGACAAAACCTTTTTTTCTTCTGCAGGTGGGCTACCCAGCAGGAGATGTTATGTGATATGTGGATTCTGCTCTATGTCCGGAAATGCCGCACCAATTTACCGCAGCAATTAGTGCAAGACATTATAGAAGACAAATGTACAATAAGAGCAGTTATATCTGTCACTCACTCAAACAGGCACACACACACACACACATTCTATCGCTTACATAAATCACCTCAGACCTCAAGTGCTCTCATAGTCCATCAAGATTTTTTGAAACGAATGTTCAGAACTTAAATGTACTTTTTCTTCATGTGTCTGGAAAGAAAAATCCTAGATTGTCTGATTACAGAGAGGTGTGATTTTGTGTGCCCGTGTCATCCATGGAAAGACAATAGCATCTTTTACTGTTGTTCACAAACAGACAGACATACTGTATATACACAAATATAAACAATAATGACAGACAGACAGATTTCCGAGCCCTATTCATGAGTAAAAGCCCCTACTGCAGCTTCTCAAAGGTGTGGAGTGCTACAGTGTCCCACTAAAGCTCATCGAGACACACATTTCCATGCAAACAAAGCTCAGCGAATTAAGATCCCAATACCATAAAAAAAAACAATCAACTAATTTGTTACATTTCCCTTTAAGGGGACTGACAATATACGAACAGCTTAACATTTTTATGAGTTCATGTATGTGTGTACGTTATTTATTCTGCTACATCAGATTGGTTGTCCAGCTATGATTAATTTCTGTTTGCATATACACACTGTTTTATATTTAGTTATGTAAGAACGTGGTGATTTATTAATCCCAACTTTGCAATGAAAACCAAATTGCACAATCGTGTACCGCGTATGCCGTACAACATGATGAAGAAAAAGGATACTAGAGACTGTAGATCTACACCTTGAGGTGTTGCATATCGCTTAAAAAAGTTAAATCAAACTTGAATTACTTTGGAACTTAAAATACATTTGTGCCTTAAGATGGAATGTTCTTATTTAGAAAATAATTACCTTAAATAAAACCCTGCACTGAAAAGAGATTAAGAAATCACCACAAAGACTGAGTGTTCCACTTTGAGTATTTCTGTTCTCTGTAATAGTCTGACCAGATGAACTGACAAACACACCCTTCTCCAACCAAGAAATTAGGGATAAAAGACACACTTTAAATAACACAATATTTTAAACAGCAGAGTATAATAATACAAAAGCAAAATGAAACTTGAGTGTTAACTTACTGGAAGTACAGTTTATCCTGATACAGTCTAGATGGGGAAGAATAAATGACAGATGAAATTGCATCCTTCAAGGTTATAGCTGCAGACATCCAAAAACAAGAATTCCACCCTTCCGGGGACGTCCACATGCAGAGAGGCGGCCATTTTGTAAAGAGAGGGGGTCCCTTTATGGGACTTGAGGGCTAAGCTTGTTAGCATAAATTAAAAACTGCTAACTTTATTCTACAGATTTGACTCCAATTGCAATACGATTATAATGACTGGTAATGTAGCAATAAGTCTGGAGTAAATATGTTCACAAATGTCAAATCTCTGCATCATATACAAAGCTATGGCTGATATTACTGGGTGCTGTATTTTAAAATGCTATTAATTAATAATTAAAAGTCACTACTATAATTCTTAGATAATAAACATACTATAGGGGTAAATGTCATTTATTTAAAACTACATAACAAGGACATTGGCTGTCAACATAAAAAATGGCCGCTTTTATTTTACCAACCACATAGATTCTTAAACCCAGCATAGACTTTCATTTTGGAATAATTTTCATTTTGTTGGAAAAATCAAAGTCTCCAGCTCCAAAGCCTTCACACCAACTTGTTGACTAAACAGGCTATTAAAATCATATGTCTGATATTAGCAAAAAGGTGGTGTTGGCAATTTATATTGGAGCTACGGATCTTTGAAGCCCAGATGCCATTATGTAAGACACTGGAATAAACTCAAATATTAAGAACATTAAATACTTCGATAAGATTACCAATTGTATTTGCAAATATCATATTTGCTGACAACAGATTGTTTTCTGTTAAAGAGGCCTACAGGTTTCTGTGGTGGCCATTTAAAGTCAGCCTATGGGGTCCTGGGAGGGACATTCTGGGTTGGTCACCATGTGGCTGGTGGGTTCATGTGTCGTCAACCGCAACAGAAAAGTGGGAGCGAACAGCCACGATCCAATCAGCACCAGCACCATGCAGAGGCACAAGACCCTCATTTCGAACAGAATGGTAAAGAAAATGTGTGGCTCAGTAGGAAGAGCTTTGCGTTTGCGAAGCCAAAAGTCATGGGTTTGATTCCCGCTGGGGACACCCATATGTAATATGTATTCTTTGGATAAAAGCATCTGCTAAGTAGAACGATATAGCTTTTTAAACTTTCCAAACCATTCATCTTATGGTTTTTGTACACACATTAAGAATATATCTCTTCATCACTTAAATGTAGATGTATGATACTTAGCACTGATACTGTAGTTCGTACAAAAAGTTAACAGTGTAGAGTAGTTTGGTGTAGTCAATTTTTGTTGACGCACTGAAGTTGTAAAAAGATAAATAACTTCTTATTCAGAAATTATGACGATAAGAGGCATTCATGTTGTATGTAGCATTGTACGTAGCCTGTCAACGGTTACTATGCTATAATTATACAAGCTAAAATGAAAGAAATATTCAGCCATATTAAAGCTGTAGGCTATGTATGTTAGAGCTTCTTTCCTTTTTGTAACACGGTGGTGTGTTTGTAAAAATGAAAGGTTGCCTGGGGGGGCAGCCAACTGCAGGTTTGGCTGGGCTCTGTTCTCGGGCTGTTCGCCTGACGGGCCGCAGGCTTAAGGCCTTTGAAGGGGTGAATACCATCTTTTGACAAAGCATGATGGGAAATGGAGTTGAAAGCTAGGATATGTACATAGAGAGTGTGGATATTATGTATATAAACAAAGTGAAAAAAGAACCAAAAATCAAAAGCTAATAATTTTTATGTTGAGGCAAGAAGATGAAGTTAGCGGAAAATGTAAAGTCAATATTTTCTTTCTCCATTTCCTGTAGATGATTAGGTGAAAATCAGTTTGAGGAAGTCACCTCTTAGAAAGTCACAGCACTACACAAGAATTAAAGATATGTATTTCATATGAAAAATTGCTTTTTTGAAGGTTTGCTAATCAGCAATATTTTGACACTGAAAAGTACACCGTTCATTTATAAAAAATATCATTTTAAATCTACCGGTACTGTGACTGTCTGAAAAGTTATTATTTTTACAGGACTATGACAATGGCTATGGTTTATCTGTTCAAAAGATGGGACCGTACAGCATGTGTATCAATGTAAATAACTTTCAGAATGAAATACTGTAGCATAAATAACGCTTAATAAAAACTAGATAACTAGTCAAAATGTATATTAAGAAGTTTTTCAAGGATTTATTCAATCAGTATCTAATGACACAGATCACAATTAAGTCCATGCAAATAAAACAATTGCGTTCAACTATTATTGCTATCCTCTATAAACCAAAGCAAACTAAGACTTTCAAAAAGCTTAACAGAGAACAATGATGACGGGGATAGAGACAGCGAATGGAGAGGGCAGAGGACACGGCCACGCGTTTCAACGTGTGGCGCGGTCGGTAGTGTTATACGATACCTAGGTTGACCGTTAGCTTGACCCGGCCCCCGTCCAGCTCGAGGCGCAGCGTGTCGGCCGAGTCCCGCGAGGTGGTGGCCATCAAGAGGCCGTAGGCCCGCTGGGACATGAAACGCAGCGACGCATCCTCCGCCTCCGTGTGCATCACCTGGGGCATCACCACCTTCATGTACATGCTGCCGTCGTAACTCAAGATGGACGCCTCTGTGTGCGAGATAGAGGGGGGGAGAGAGATCTTGTTTAGGGAAAGAAATCGCCATCGTAAAAATAGAAATAGAATGCTCCCCATGCTATTGCCCCGCGCTGGTTTCCCATCATCCTTCTCCACAGGTGAGACTCTATTCATCTTTTTTTCTCGTCAGTCAAACCCATTTTTTCAAATGTTGGGTACATGAGTCTAATGGACACCCCTATAGCAAGTCCAACCGTGCTCATTTACACACAGATGATGGCGGAATCGTGGCACAAGGGTTGGAACATGGAGCACACACACATACCTCCCAGCCCGCTCCAGTATACCTGTCTCTTCACGGTAACGACTAGAGGGGGAAGGCGCTTGCATGGAAATGCGTTAAATCGGCCATGAAATAGCTCCTCTGACAGAGGCGGGTTTAAAGCAGTGGGGATGAGTACCAGAATGAAACAGGAGGAGACTGACTGGGCTAGCCAACATCTGCTGGAATCTGGATCCACTCTTATTACAAGCCCGCTCTGTTCTCTTTCTCTGTTCTCGCGCTTTGTCTGATTTTCAGTCTCCGCTTTGCGCTTCCCGCCATTCAGTCAGCAGACACAAACACTCATTTAATTCTGACGGTTGTAAAAACAGCATGCGCAAAACACACACCAAGTGGGTGCCCTCGCTTGGTGTGGCAGTGAAGGAACTGCCGACAAACCCTCAGAGTACATCCCGATCAATGTTGTTATGTACGGTTAGAGGACTCCCCCCCCAGGCACTTGTCAATGCTTAAATTATGCCGACCACACCGAACTGGCTTGACCAGGAGAGGGGGGCACCAAACCACAGAGAAAGAGGGGGATAGTGAGGAGAGAGAGAAAGAGGTTGGGAGGAAAGGAATGGAAGATGGAGGAAGAGGTAGTGAGATGGAGAGTGAAGGAGAGATCAAAATATAAAGTTAGAGAGAAGGCTGACAGCATATTCAGAAGCAGGATAGTTAACTGAGGAAAGAAAGTGGGAGAAAGAATGAGAGCTGAGAGAAATTGTGAGGAAAAAAAGATACAGCAAGAGGCACAACAAAATTGTGAAATGGTATTTGATATGGACAGAATGTACTGCAAGTGGAAGTGACAGAGCGAGAGGGACAGATAGAGAGGCCTTCAGACAACATCTACGGTTGACTATGAGGTGTGAAGAGAAGAGGATCGGTGAGGTTTAATGTGCCAGTAAGTGACTGTCAGGCTGATGCTAACTGACAGAGCTACAGACCCCTGAGCGACAGACAAACAGACAGACTTGTCACTATAGTGTTCACACTGACAGACAATAGTTAGAGATATCTTCTAAAATGGAAAAATCAAAAATGTATGATGTGTACTTGTAAGTTATCAGTCTGAGAAATGTATGCAATTATTATTTCTTGTGAAGAAAAATGAGAAAATGAGAAAAATGAGATGAACAATCATCAACTTATGATTTATGCACTGATGAGCCTAAACATCATAACCACCTGCCTAATATGCTGTTGGTCCTCCGTGTGCCACTGAAACAGCACCAACCCGCCAAGGCATGGACTCTACAAGACCCCAGAAGGTGTCCTGTGGTATCTGGTGCCAAGACGTTATAGGATGTATAAGAAGTTTGACATAAGAGGTTTGACATAGGATTATTTCTGAACAATCATCACCATTTATGAATGAATGTATAATCAGTAGGCACGGAGTGGAAGGTGGAAATAGTAATCAACATTATGGGGATCATTACGGTAATAGCAATCAATGTATCAGCGATATATAACATAATTAATAATCAAGATGTATAGGGCCCTAATGGCTCTATTATTTTTAAACAAATCCCTGCAGCCTGCGCCACCAATATTTAACAGAGAAAGGATCTTGAAAGGTTGGGAAACAATGGTGGCGGATGGGGAGTAAGATCCGCCCAAGGATTAGCATAAGGGGGTGGCCAGGAAGATTGTGCAAGATAACACTGTATAAATA
>JACXGI010000228.1:127883-157442 GCA_016801175.1 Esox masquinongy | reverse complement strand
TCACACCTCATTTTACTTAATGAGGTACTGATTAGGTGATTATCTGAACCAAATCTACTGACTCCGTCTAACCATTAGACGACAAGGTGTTGGGCAAAGCTGAAAATTTGACTAGTCAGAGAATTATTATAGTATTTATGACAGTAAATATAAATTTACTCTCAAACACATCACTGGTTTTCATTCTTTTGAAGTTTTACTCATGAAAGTTAACCAGACTGATAAATCGTTTTACATAGCTACTATTTACAGGCCCCCCGGGCCATACACAATGTTCCTCAGTGAGTTTCCAGAATTCTTGTCTAACCTTGTAGTCATGGCAGATAGTATTCTAATTTTTGGCGATTTCAATATTCATATGGAAAAGTCCAATGACCCTCTTCAAAAAGCCTTTGAAGCCATAATTGACTAAATAGGTTTTATCCAACATGTCTCAGGTCCAACACACTGCCACAATCATACCTTAGATTTAGTCCTGTCACGAGAAATAGATATTGTAGATCAAATAATTTCCCCCCAAAATCCTGGAATATCGGATCACTGTCTTATTACATTTACCGTTAAAACAAGAAATCCACTTGCTCCGCAAACAATGAGTTTCAAAAGCCGTACTATAAATTCTCGGACTACAAATAGATTTCTTGATATTCTTACAAGCTCGCTTATCAATGACAGAGTAAATAAATCCGCAAACGATCAAATTGAGGATCTAAACTCAACACTGCGAAATACTTTAGATACAGTTGCACCACTAAAAACAAAAGAAATACGCAACAAGAAACTTGCTCCCTGGTACACAGACAATACTAGAGCACTCAAGCAAGCCTCCAGAAAATTGGAGCGGAAGTGGCGCTCCACCAAGTTGGAAGTATTCAGACTAGCCTGGATAGACAGTACACTACAATACCGAAAAGCACTCACATCTGCTCGATCAGCTTATTTCTCCAACCTGATTGAGGTGAACAAAAACAATCCAAAATTTCTCTTCGATACAGTTGCACAGTTAACAAAAAAGCAACGCTCAACAAGTGAAGTGGGTCTTCACTTTAGCTGTAATGAATACATGAACTACTTTGATGAAAAGATAATCACCATTAGAAACCAAATATCTGACTCCTCCTTAAATAGTTATAGTCCCCAAAATCTCAGTTGTCCTGAGAATGTCCTGAAACTCCCTGAGCAGGTGTCAATGGGGACACTTGAATTCTTTGATCCCGTATCGCTCGACACATTCACTAAATTTGTTGAGTTCTAAACCCACAAATTGTCAGCTAGACCCGATTCCAACAAAATTACTTAAGGAACTATTTCCTGTGCTAGGTCAGCCAATGTTGAACATAATAAATTGCTCCCTTTCCACCGGATGTGTACCAAACTCACTAAAAATAGCGGAAATTAAGCCTCTTCTAAAAAAATCGGATCTGGATCCTGACATATTAAATAATTATAGGCCAATATCGAACCTCCCGTTCCTCTCAAAAATCTTAGAAAATGTGTTTCCCAACAACTGAATGCCTTCCTGAAGACAAATAACATTTATGAAATGCTCCAGTCCGGTTTCAGACCCCATCATAGTACTGAGACTGCACTCGTGAAGGTAACAAATGACCTTCCAATGGCCTCAGACAAAGGTTCCGCATCCGTCCTGTTGCTTCTTGATCTTAGTGCTGTTTTTGACACTATTGATCACTCCCTTCTCTTAGAGAGAGTGGAAACCCATATTGGGCTACGTGGACATGTTCTAGCCTGGTTTAAATCTTATTTATCTGAAAGATATCAGTTTGTATGTGTGGATGGCATATCCTCTGACAAATAAAAGGTATGTTTTGGTGTTCTTCAAGGCTCGGTTCTGGGCCCATTATTGTTCTCACTATATATCCTGCCTCTGGGTGATGTAATCCGGAATCACAATGTCAATTTTCACTGTTATGCTGATGACACACAGTTATATATTTCAATGAAGCATGGAGAAGCCCCAAAATTAGCTACTTTGAAAGCATGCGTTTCAGATATTAGGAAGTGGATGACAGAGAACTTCTTGCTTTTAAACTCAAGAAAAACAGAAATGCTCGTTTTAGAACCCAAGAAACAAAGAGCTTTGTTTGCAGATTTCACTGTGAACCTCGACGGCTGCATGGTTGTATCCCAAAAAACTGTAAGAAACCTTGGCGTTACCCTTGACCCTGACCTCTCCTTTGATGAACATATAAAATATGTCTCAAGAGTTGCTTATTTTCATATTCGAAACAATGCAAAAATCAGAAACTTTCTATCAAAAACTGATGCAGAAAAACTAATCCATGCTTTTGTTACTTCTAGATTAGATTACTGCAATGCTCTTCTTTCCGGTTACCCTGACAAATCAATAAATAAACTTCAATTAGTGCTGCACACGGCTGCTAGAATCCTAACTAGAACAAAAAAAATTGAACACATTACTCCAGTACCAGCCTCTTTACACTGGCTGCCTTTTAGGGTTAGGGCTGATTTTAAGGTTTTATTGTTAACCTATAAAACAATACATGGACTTGCTCCTACTTACCTCGCTGAAATGATCCAGCCATACATACCTACACGTAACCTTAGATTGCAAGATGCAGGCCTTTTAATTGTACCTAGAATTTCTAAACAAACAGCCGGAGGCAGGGCCTTCTCTCATGGAGCTCCACTACTGTGGAATGATTTGCCAATTAAGGTTAGAAATGCAAACTCAGTGGAAACTTTCAAGTGTCTACTAAAGACTCATCTCTACAGCATGGTCTATGATCAAGTGTAGTCTGGCCCAGGGGCATGAAGGTGACCAGAATGGCTTGATACTGTCCACCCTTGCTGTCTTGCCAGGTGGGCTCTCATCGCCACTGGGATGCCCTCCCTCCAACGCCATTCGGGGGCAGAGTCACTGACTTGTTGTTGTCTCTGTTGCGCACTTGTGCAATTGGCCTGTACTCTGCTGGCAATACTCGGCCCTCATTCAGGGTGGTTGCAGTTGGTGGGTGTCCCTTTGGTTGATGCTTGGCAATGTGGGTGAATTGATTTCCTGCCTGTTGGGCTCTGTCCGGGGCCTCCCCCGGATAGGGCCACAGTGTCACCGGACCCCCCTGCCACAAGGTCTTACGCTGCTATATTATTGTGCTGGGGGAGTAGGGTCAGTTCTCCTTCTCCACTATAAATCCCTGTAGCTCGAAGGAATGCATTTTCTAAATTTTCCCTGTCTCCTGCCATTTTAAACTTAGGAGGACATGAGCTCCTGGCCCACACCTGAGGAGTACCAGGCTTGAAAAACCCATTGCTGTCCCGGTCCAAAGTCCTCCTGGTTGTGTTGCAGATCAAGATGATACCTGACGATTTCAGCTGCCACTGTGCTGACACCTCCCCCTCCCAGTGTTTTCCCTGTCCTTGTCCATCTGGTCATGTTTACGACCTGGACTAAGTTTAAATAGACTCTGGACTCAGCCCACATGCATTTATTAATTATTACAATTTGTACTCTTAATATGTTCACCCGGCACAGCCAGAAGAGGACTGGTCACCCCTCTAAACCTGGGTCCTCTCTAGGTTTCTTCCTAAATTTCGGCCTTCTTAGGGAGTTTTTTCTAGCCACTGAAATTCAACATTACTGTTGTTTGCTCCTTGGGGTTTTAAGGCCGGGTGTTTTGTAAAAGCACTTTGTGACAACTGCTGATGTAAAAAGGGCTTTATAAATAAATTTGATTGATTGATTGAAGCTTTGAGTGAGGAAAAGGTTTCAATTCTGGCTTTACTGGCAGAAGGATACATTGAGCGTCATGTTTCTTCCATCCTGAAAATTTCAGTGACGGCGGTTTATAAGAACAAGGTCAAGCAACAGACATTGGGGACAACAAATCTACAGACTAGCAGAAGGTGAAAACGACTGTCTACTGACCAAGATGACCATCAACTCATTCGAATGCCACTCAACAACCGTAGAATGACATCAAATGACCTACAAAAAGAATGGCAAACAGCATCTGGGGTGAAGTGCACGGCAAGGACTGTTCGAAACAGGCTCCTAGGGGCAGGACTGAAGTCGTGGAAAGCTAGAAAAAAGCCCTTCATCAAGGAGAAGCAAAGAAGAGCCAGGCTGAAGTTTGCAAAAGACCATAAGTATTGGACCGTAGAGAAATGGAGTAAGGTCATCTTCTCTGACTAGTCAAATTTTCAGCTTTGCCCAACACCTTGTCGTCTAATGGTTAGACGGAGTCAGTAGATTTGGTTCAGGTAATCACCTAATCAGTACCTCATTAAGTAAAATGAGGTGTGACTGTGTTGGAATTTAACAGACACTGGAATGGAATGGCTGCCATACATGTAGAGATGCTGATTTAAGAATAATTAGGAGTGGTCTCAATTTTTCCAGAGCTGTTTAACCATTGAGTCACCTCATAAGTACTCAAATGTACTAGATATTTACTGAGTTCACACAAAGCATGATTCAACAAAACATTTGATAATAATGTAAAAGTGATATAATAAAATTATTATGAAATAACTGAATCAGATTGTGGACACTTATACTCTTGTTAAACTTGCTTTCATTGTCCATGATCAGGTGCAGTTCTGGGTCCCAACAACAAAGGAAGGTGAAGATAGAATTGATGACCACTCAGACTCATTTCTGACAACAAGGAAAAGTAAAGTTTCCATTTTTGCTTGTATTATTGTATTTTGACAGTTGGATAATATTTCTTCTTGTTTGATCAGTTTATGGTTTAAAAAAAACTCATCCTTTTTCACAATTTCTCACCATTAGAAGAACCCAATGAAGAGTAAGGCATTAATATTGGCTTATGTTCTTATATTTTAATTATTTGTAAAAATGGCCAGTTTGATAATATCTCTTGTGATCAGTTGATAGTTGGATTTCAATTTCAGTGATTCGAGAAGGATATAACTCTATTAGTGGAAAAAGTAATTGTTTAGCCTGGTTATTGCCATTGAAGACCTGCAATTTAATTGTAGTGAACTATGTGGGATTTCCTACTTTATCCTTCGTGCTTGTTTTGAAGTCCCACACAGTTCTGATTTTAATTTCTGTACCGTTGACCAACTTGGGAGAGTGTGAGGTGGGTGATCAATAAAATGATTTTTTAATTACATACATTTTCTTGATTGTTTGTAAATGTTATATTCTTTTTTTACTACATTACATATGGGGCTCTTCTATATTATGTCATGTACTTTGTTAAGAGAAAATACCTGGACTGATGATCTAACAGCATTGAAATAATTATATCTGGAAAGGGATTGATAGAATAAATGTACACATACATACTCACATGCTCACTGTAAAACTAAAGTCTGTTTAGAGCCCTGCTTGAATTGTGTTGTGCACCTTTAAGAGGGCATGGGACAGTTGGAGTGGATAAACACAAAGTTTGAGAGAAGTGTCATGTGAGATGTGTTGACTGGACAGAAATTAACTTAACTACCTATTCTAGCTGTAGGTATGAATATACTAATTTTTAAGTGCAAAGAATTGTTATGGCATATTAAAAAACCTGGTACAAAATATTGTTTCACAAATTACAAATGGGTTACTTTAAATAAATTGCATTTCAGGTTGTATTTATGTATGATCATTATCTAACTGGTTCCAAATGTAAGTTACCTTGTCAGTACGCCGTGACAATGCAATATTGTTTGCTGGGAAATGACTACATTTATCTAATAGGGTTGACTATGCAAAATATCTAATAGGGTTGAGCAAATATCTAATAGGGTTGACTATGTGGTTTGTGCTTTAAAAAGAGCAGGAGATTATATTGGCATGTACTTGAAAAATCAGCAGGAACATTGTGGAATGTAGGAATATAAGGCAGAAAACAAACTTGAGTTAACTCAGTCTTATTTTAAAAATAGAACCACCATGTTAATGGGATATGGTTGATGCTGCAGAGGACCAGGAGTAGAAGGTAACAGGTAGGATAGCTACAGTAGCTGTACCTAGATCAAATTGATTTTGCTAGTGCAAAAATAAGCATTGCATAACCAAATACTACAAACCTGCCAATGGTCAGCAAATGACGAATAGGAAACATTAATTACATAACGTTGTCACGACATACTGGTAATTTAATTACGTTGTCGCAACCAAAATAGGAACTTCACCTTTCCGGTTGCTGGAAAAAAAGCCCAAGATGGCAGAGTGAGTGCACGTACGCTTCGGAGCTGTTCACCTTCAGATTTGCAGGTTAGTGAAACATAGTTACTTAAAGTGGATTGTTGGAGTCATCTTCATGCAGTGTTGAGTGCATTGGGTTGTCTTATTATTTAGCTCGTATTGTGTAGAATTCTTGCCTCTCAACGACACACGTGGGGGAGGGGAAAAAAAAAACTTTGGCTAATAACATCGCTAGCTAGCATACCACAACTGCGTCAGCATGCAGGTTCCGATGGAGAATCCGCTTATGAACAACTTACACGACTACTGCATGGCAGATGCACCTGTGATCTCCCTCAGGGACCCATATCTCCCCCCTCTCCCCATACCTCCCTCCACAACTCCCTCCAAACCTCCTGCACCAAAGAAAATGAAGTCGAAGCGCTCCTTGGATCTAGACAGTGAAGGTATTGTGCAGAAAATCTCAGTTGTCTTCAACACGAGAATCGACTCTCTGGAACAGAGTGTGGAGAGAATGATTTCCAACAATACACTGAAGATTGAGGGGCTAAAGAAGACGGTTGATTTTGCCTGCGCTGAGATCCGTGAAGTGAAAGGTAAAGTGACTAACATTGATGGCCGAGTCAACGTGGCGGAGAAAAAGGCGAGCCTACTGGAACAACGAATAACTGAGCTGGAAAACTATTCGCAACGGTGGAACCTGCGACTACGGTATGGCTGAAAACAAAGACCAGAACGTCCGCCAAGAGGTTATACACATCTGTGAGTCCATCCTGCCGGAGCACAAGGCCAAACTCCCCGATGTTTTTGACTCAGTGCACCGGCTTGGCCAACCACAGAAAGATGCCACCAAGCCTCGAGGGATAATTCTACAGTTTGGTGCTCGTATATACCGTGATGCTGTCTGGAAAGCTGCAAAGAAGTCCGCCTTCCTTCAAAACAACAAGCTACGTTTTGCCGAAGACCTGTCCCCAGCTGTCAGAGAGCGTAGGATGCAGCTGTGGCCACTGGTGGCTAGAGCGCAAAAACAAGGGAAAGTTGCTTACTTCGTGGGAGGTCGAGCCTTTGCCAACGGAGCTGAACTGTTTCCAGATACCTGATAGTGGTAAACGCCACACCTCTCAACATATGCCTTAAGTCGAGTTAAGCTATAATAACCAAAATGCCTTTCATTCACTGTGTGTATGTTTCTCTATCTGTTCTGAGAAACGCTTTACTTTTTAATTATTTTTCTAAGGGCTGTTGAGCACATTAATGACACCCAACTGAATATGTTTACAAGACTTCATCTAATACATCCAGTTGAATCTTTTCCGATGTCCTAGAGACTAGCATTTTATGTTTCTTAATTGCAAATAACTGGTATGTGTTAATTTGTCGTCTGAAAACCTAGGTACCTCCTTGGTTTTATTTGCTTTACTAAGTTTCACTATGCACTTTTTATTTAAGTTAAAATGGTGCAGTTCCTTACAGTAAGGTTAAAGTCTAGTCTCATCAAAACTTACTTCATACATTGTTCTATATGTTGTTGTTAATACGTCTTTATCTATCATTACTCTCAAAGCCAGGGGGATAAGGAATATTGTTAAGTGCAAGGCGTTATTTTTGTTTGTCAGGCAGCACAAATATGATTTTTGTTTCATTCAAGAGTCACACTCAGTCCCAGACGATGGTAGATTATGGAGATCCCAGTGAGGAAATGATCTGTGGCAGGCTCATGGGTCTGTACATTCTGCTGGTGTTGCGACTCTAAAATATAATTTTCCAGGGACTATTTTTTTATCTGTCAGTGATACATCAGGTCATTTTTTAACCATTGAAAATTTTACTTTGATGGTTATTAACATATATGGCTATAATTCTAACCATGAGAACGACATAATGCTTGAAACTTTAGAGAAGCATATACAAAATACCCTTAATAACTTTCCAAATTCAGGTATAGTAATAGGGGGAGATTTCAACATGATTTTAGATCACAACATTGACTGTTGGCCTCCACGTGCTCCCACAGCAGTAAATGAAAACTTAAAATTATTTATGAAAAAATTTAACTTGATTGATGTATGGAGGTTTAACAATCCTAACATAAATGCTTTTACTTGGGGTAATAGAAGTGCCACCAGACGCTCACGACTGGACTATTGGTTAATTTCTGATCATTTGAATATTGATAAAATATCAGTTAATATCATCACAACCCCATTAACAGATCATAATGCAGTCTCCATATTTATCCCTTTGCACTCTGCCCCCTCTACAAGATGATGAAATGCTTACTGGAAACTAAACAGTTCGTTTTTACGACACAATGTGGTAAACTCAGACATAAAAAAACTAATATTGGAATTTTGGAATAAAGCAGAGTCTGAGGATGCTTTTGGTAGAAATTGGGAACTTCTGAAATTTAAAACTGGCCAATTTTGAGGAATTATGGTATCTTATCCAAAAATCGTAAATTGGAGGAAGAAAGAGTGGTCTCTAAAATAATTTCCTTGTACCAGAAGGACCCTGCAGATATATCAGAAGAGGAGAGATTAACTTTAAAGTTCGGAACAACTTAAACTAAATGAGATATACTCCAACAAAGCAAAAGGTGCCTTTATAAGGTCTAGGAAAAGGTGGATTGAAGAAGGGGAACAGAACTCAGCCTATTTTTTCGGCTTAGAAAGATATCATGGGAAATTCAATTTAATCCAGCAATTTAATATTAACGAAACGGTAACTGATAATCCGAAAGGCATAGCTGATTTCTGTTCAGACTTCTATAGAAATGTATACAAATCGAATTATTGCCATCAATCAACCACTACATTCTTGAACCCTCTTATCGTCACACCAATCTCTCAAGATGATAGAAAACTCTGCGATTACCCTATAACCTTGCAGGAAATCACATTTGCAATTGAACATTGTAAAACTAACAAATCCCCTGGTGTTGATGGCCTCTCTGCAGAGTTTTATCAGGCTTTTACACAAGATCTAGCTCCCTTTCTACTTGAAGTAATATTAGAAAGTGTTGAAAAAGGTTCTCTACCTCCTTCACTGACCCAAGGCTTAATTACGTTAATCCCCAAACCCAAAAAGGATCCACTGTTTATTGATAATTGGCGACCTATTTCTTTACTTAACACTGACTACAACATTTTTGCCTCAATTATTGCAAAACGACTAAAAAATGTTTTAGATCCTATTATTGATGAAGTCCAATCAGGATTCACGAGAAAAAGGCATATCTCAAACAATATTCGACTTGTCTTAGATATAACTGATTATTCATTTTTATGTCCTGATGATAGTTTTATCTTTTTCTTGGACTTCTATAAAGCCTTTGACACAGTGGAACATAACTTTTTATTTCAAACTATTGAGAAATTTGGTTTTGGTGATTTTTTCTGTTAAGCTGTTAGAACTATGTACTGCAAAGGCAATAGCTCTATCAGAGTAAAAAATGGGACTTCTCTGAGATTTGAGCTGCAAAGAGGCATCCGGCAGGCCTGCCCTGCTTCTCCCTACCTATTCATTTTATGTACACAACTTCTTTCCACCCATATTAAAAATAGTGCTTTAAAAGGAATTTCAATTGCAGAAAGAGAAGTTATCATTACCCAACTAGCAGATGATACTACATTATTTTTAAAAAATGCCAGCCAAGTGCCAATCGCTATCAAAACAACAGAATTATTTTCCGCAGCTTCTGGACTCTGCTTAAATCTGAAGAAGTGTGAACTTTTTTCCCTTAAAGAATGTGACACCTCCCAGGTTTGGAACATACCAATCAAAGATAAGATTAATTATCTAGGGATTACTATTATGAAAAATGAAGAGGAGAGATGTTCTGTAAACTTTAATTTGATTAGTGATAAGACAAAGAAAAAGTTTAATCAATGGCTGCAGAGAGATTTATCCTTGAAAGGACGAGTATTGTTGACAAAGGCAGAAGGTTTATCCCATCTTACATATGTAGCTATGCCCCTGTTTGTTAACAGAAAGCTCTGTAATTACATTGATAAATTACTTTTCAATTTTATTTGGAAAAACAAGACGCATTATGTGAAAAAATCTGTTATTATGAACACCTTTGAACGTGGTGGTCTAAACTTTCTTGATTTTACAACTCTTAATAATACTTTTAAAATAAATTGGATGAAGCATTTTCTAAAAAATCCCACATCTACTTGGAATTTCATACCTAACTATATTTTCTCTAAGGTCGGTGGTCTAGAGTATTTATTTTTGTGTGATTATAAAATTCCCTTAATTTTATCTAAATTCCACAAACAAATGCTCTTAGCATGGTCATTAATCTACAAACATAATTTCTCCCCACATAGGTGCTTCATCTGGAATAATCGGCTTATTAAGTTAAAGAATAAATCTTTATTTTATAAAACTTGGGTCAATAGTAACATAATTCTAGTTTCCCAACTACTACATGATAATGGATCATTGCTGAATTATTCTGAATTCCTTCATACTTTTGGCATTCCAATCACCCCAAGAGAGTTTGCAATTGTTATGGATGCCATCCCATCTGGTATTGTAACTCTCTTAAAATGAACTGGTAAACCAGATTGCTTACCAGCTTTGGACCCTAAGTTGACCTCAGTTGGTAATGTATGTTTCGCTACCACAACGAGGAATAATAATCGTAACATTCGCTCTTTATTCCAGAATGATGTCACCAGCACCCCTAATGTTGTTCCCTATTGGTCTACATTTTTTGACAACCTGAATTGGGGGAATATATGGACCCTTCCTTACAAATAACTCCTTACGAATAAAGTAAGAGAAGTTTCTTTCAAAATCATACACAGGTATTATCCTGCTAAGCAATATCTCCTTAAGTTTATGCCTGACATATGTGTTAACTGTTCTTTATGTGGAATATGTCCAGAAACAATGGTGCACCTGTTCTGGCAATGTCCCTGCACCATCACTTTCTGGAAAGATCTATCCCGATACATTACTGTTAAACTTGTCTCTGATTTTTCTTTGTTGTGTAAGGATGTACTGTTTGGTTTCCTTGACAACAAAAGTAAAAAACAGAAAGAAATATACCTAATTAATTTATTGATCATTTTAGGGAAATATCATATTCACAAAGCCAAATTCAGTAACTCTAAACCTTCTTTTATTGCTTTTGGTAAGGAAACTGAACAGTACATCAAAACCATCTATGATTCAAAGAATGAGAAAGCTGCTAAAACCATTCAGTTATGCTCTATTTTTAATGTGTATATTTGAAACTCCCCCTGGCTCTGCTCTTGACTCTTATTTTTTTCTGTATTAACGACTCTTTTTGCTTGTTCTTACTGTTTGTATCGTAAAGATTTAAAGTTTTATAAAAAAAAAACTTTCTGATTGCTGCAACGTCAGTTAGTTACGTAACCGGTACGAAAACGGACCGACTCGCTACGTCGTGACAACGTAATATTGTTTGCAGGGCAGGAACCGTAATCTAACGTTAGCAAGGCTATGAAAAACATCATCGAACTCTGAGCGCTTTTTTTGGTACAGGTAATTCCATTTTCAAGATACTGAAGAAATACCAAATTAGAGATGTTTCTATTGATTTATTGATTATTAAGAAATCCATAATGACTTTTTCACCACAGCTTGAACAAGTAGGCCGGCTATTTCTAGAATAATATACATCAGGTTTGAAGTTCCTATTACCAATATTGAAAAAGATATTGAAGAAATACAGAATTTAACATTCTTCAATTGATTTATTGATTAGTGATAAATCAATAAAGATCTTTTTGACAATATGAAGTGTGGTTTAGTATTTAGCATGCGGATTGATGTTGATGAGAGTCCATAATGATACTATATTCGTCTTCTGACATTTCGGAAATTACCTGGTTTACTCTTTTACGTCGGTCCCTAAATGTGGAAGGGAGCCTGAACGGAGGAACGAATGTGAACGTCTATTGAATCTCGAATATAAAACTGATTTCACCTCGGTGATTGGGAGTGAGTAGGTTATGAATTGAAAAGATGTGACAATTAATTACCTGTGTTGAAAACAAATGGATTTGAATGTGGCCTAGTTATTAATTAAAACATTAAACAATAAAACGTTTATGACCTCTTTTTTGGACAGTAATAGAATTACTATTAATACATTTTTTGGTCCGTGGTTTGGATCCTAAACGTAAAATTCTGTCCCGGGCCCTGTCATTCCTGTCGGCGTCCCTGCTTTGATCGAAGGTTTAAAACCGAGTGGGTGATAAGGGATGATCAGGTGCATAACCAGTTTAGAGATAAACAAGAAGGCTTGTACCTCAGCTACAACGGTCCTCGCTGGACACAGGAGTGGTGGTTACAGCATAGGCGGAAATCCCGGGGGGGACAGCTTAGCTATCGGTTAGCTGATGTCTGCTAGCAAGCTACAGTAACATCAACCAGCTTTTGCAGCTTTTTGAATTCGAGTCAATGAGAAAAGATTGCAGTGCAGTGTATGTACCTTAGCTGGCAAGGTGACAGTGTTCGTGTCTACCGTCTGAAAGGCACTCAATGCACGTAGCTAACGTGAGGCTAATCCAGTAAATTTGTTTTATGTTGGTAGGGTTCACACACAATAGCTGAATTTGCAGAGCTACTGCACAGTAGCAAGCAAACCGATGGTGCAAACTGCAACAGTATTACAACACTACTTTTGGTGTCCCCCTCAAAAATTGCTCTTGAGGAAATTTTATGTAATTGTCCCGTCCAAACTTGGTATCAGATTTTCGCCCCTGGGTTGCAGCGGTAGAGAAGTACAGAAATGATAAGAAATGCATCATGCATCATAACCACCCTGAAGCCACAGACTCTGGCCAAACTCGTCTTTTCCAAGTGTTTTCCAAGTTACTATAGACAAACATTTAGCAAAACGTTTATATTTAATTTCAAGTCAGTTTTAGATTTTCGTTTTTACAGCCAATATACGCAATGTATACGCTAGTTAAATGCTGAGCGCTTAATATTTGAAAGCATGCGATTTGCAATATCTTGACATGTAGCCCATGGATAGAATATATTTTTGTTCCTTTTTGGCTGCGTGCTGATACGGCTTTTTTCGTTTTAACTGAATTGATAGCAAGGTAATGTACTATTTCATTTTATACATTCTATAGGCAAAATGTTGTTTAAAAATGCAGAGCATCTGATTTTCCTGCCAGCCGATAGTGTATCGGAAATGCTTTATTATTTCGTTGTCGTATAAAATTAATAATAAACGAATAATATAGTGGTACTTGTTTGGGTGTATACATTTTGTCTAAAATACAGATAGCCTACAGAGCTGTCTATTTGAAATAATGATCACTTTGTATCCTCATCATTTCATATTGTTAAAAAAAGCTAGACTTAATTAAAATACTGTATAGCTTGGTTATATGAAAACAAATGCTCAACATACATAATCACAAAATTGACATATTTTGTTTGAATTATGACTAAACAAAAAATGAATGGAGCGAATTTGAAGTGGCAATTATTTTTCCTGTGAGCGAATAGCGTTTTGAGCAGAGCGATGGGAAAGACGTGGAGCGGTGGAGCAGAGCGTAACCTTTGCTCGAGAGGTTACCTACTCTGGCAGGTAATGTAATATTAATGTAATATTTCTTACTATCTTCAAAAATTAACTACGTTTGTATTCTGCAATGCACAAACGTGTGTGTTTGTATTCAGTGTGACTGTCAAACCTCCGATGGACAAAAAAACGGTGGGCGGGGTAAATGTGGGGGGAGTCAAACTTTTTATTGAAATTATTTTTAAATATGATAAAATATGAATTGTTGTCAATGTTTTGAGAGGCACATTTTCTTAAACAATTAATAAATTCAATTTATATCAGTTTTGAAGTAATTCGTTGGCCTCCTTTATTTGGAAGTTTTTCTAATTTTCGTGACCCGGAAGTGTTTTTTAATGTTGCTCACAAGACGCTGATTTGGAAAAGTTATTGCATGAATTCGCATGTATTTCTCTCTAGATGTTGGAAACGTTTTTTTTTTTTTTTTACATTTGGCAATACTAAATGTGCAAAAACTGAGCAGGATTACAGAACGTGCAACATTTCTACAAACGGCGCCCCATATTTAAGAAAATCCCTGGTTTTGATGATGCACACTCGCCGCAAGCTGTCTAGCAATCATGGCGGAATCTAAAAGGTCCATACCTACCTCGGGTCCCTTTCCAGTTTCAGAAATGACCTCTCTCGCTAGAGCTTTGTCCCATTCAAGGTTAAGCCAACTTGATCAGCCTGATGTGTTCCAATCGCAGACCTCTGTTCATCGGAGCAAAGTGGTTCAGCCGGGCGGACGAAGGAGGTTGTCGAGCAGCAACAGTGTTGAGGCTATAGAAGCGCGGGTCTTGGTAATTAACACCGGAGGAACTATCGGGATGATGTACCATGATAACGGTAAATAGTTTTTTCACGGACTTAAACCTTGTTTAGGTTGTTGTCTAAAAACGTAAATTTAACTTAGAGAGTAAGGCCAGTTGGTTTTGCGTGAATTGGGCGGAGTTGGCATACTATTTTTTAATCACACCAAACGAACTAGGTTAATATAACTCATTTAGTGATGCTGTATTACAGGGAGTTCTTATATCTCGTTTAGAATTGTTCCGCACCTGTTGAAGTGGTAACATTCTTTTTTCAACCCGGCTGCGTCATTTTAATCGAATGGCGATGTAGGCTCAAAACAGAAATGTCATCAGCACGTGGAGTTAAAACGGGGGCCGTAGGTTTCATTAAACGTGAGTGGGACATGTCCCCCACTTTTTGAAAATGGCATTTTGACTAGATACTGGTAAAGTTAGTAGATGCCGGTAAAGCTTATTACTGGCTAATACGCTGTTAAAACGGCCAGTGGCAAACGCAATACATAGCTGCTATTTGTGGGGGAGGTAAACTTAGTAAGAAACGTTAGTCAGTTTAACTATCAATGTTATTCACGAATGGCCAATTAACTATTAAAAAAAACGGTGGCAAAAGAGGATTTCTTCGGAATAGAGACAAGAGGCTATACTGACACCCAGCTTATGTCCAGCTCCGTGGTGTAGTGGTTAACGATACAGGTTTTCACGTGGGTGACCCGGGTTTGAATCTCGAGATAGTAATACTTTCTATTGCTGTCCGGCTGAACTAGGCTGGTTTCTTGTTTCCGGAGCTGTACATTAGTTGCTAGCTAACGTTTTGTTCGCTAGCTAGCAAACTGTCTACATACATTAGGTTCACCTCACTCACAGCTAGCACCGATATGACACCAGCCGAGAAAAGACTGAAGTTAGGCACGGGTGTTTTTGCCGGACCACGTAAGTGGAGCCGGCCTAGAAGAGCGAAACTGACTGACTGGAGTGAGTGAATAAGTGAATACTCCTTGTTAAATAGCGCAGTGGTTAGAGACGCAGACTACAGAACAACAGCTTCCACGTTCGCCTCCCGTCACTGATAAACATATTATGCCTCAGGATGTGTTCAGGACAGTCAAAAGCTTTGCTAGCTACAACCTTCTGTAGCTACGTAATTGGAAGCCTAAAATAAAACAGTTCTGGTGTATATTAGGATAGACAAACTCTTCGCTGGCTACACGATTCTCTCGTCTTATCACTTGACAAAAAAGTCAGTTATTGTCACCTAGCAGCAATATATTATACTGGCAGCACTCACATTTTCTTTAATAAAAGCCATCATTGAAATTTACAAGGCAATATAGTTTACAATCTAGTCTTTGAAAAAGAACAGACAACAATAACATTGGAACAGACATTAAACATAAAATGTACAGACTAGATTGTTAACTATATATTACCTTATATATTTCAATGATGGCTTTTATTTTGAAAAAGAAAATCTGAGTTAGCGCTGCTAACATAATATCCTGCTGCTAGAAGAACGGTCATGAAGCCTCGAATGGCCATCACTATTGTCATCTATATTGATAGATACTGTATCAATGTCATTCACGAATGTCTAATTAGCTAATAAAACGGCCAGTGGTAAAAGAGGATTTGTTCAGGATAGACAAAAACTTCGCTGGCTACAACCTTCTATAGCTATGTTATATAGAAGCCTAAAATGAAACTGTTTACTGTTATATTGCTACTATTTCTGGTGGATTTTCAAATTATGTCTGAGGATTTATTCAGGATAGACAAAACTTTTGCTGACTGCACGAAACTCTCGTCTTTTCACTTAAAGACAAAGTCTGTTATCGTCACCTATATTGATACAGTAGTTATTGTATCAATGTAATTCACAAATGGCTAATAAGCTGTTAAAACGGCCAGTGGCAAAAGCCATAAAGTTCATAGATGCTATTTGTGGTGGAGGAAAACTTAATAAGAAACGTTACTCCATTTAACACTATGGTTAATGGTGTCTAACGAAATACTCTTGATGTGATGTTAATACATGACAAAATTGCATAATGTCAAGGGGCTATACCGACACCTGGCAAATGTGTACCTTGGTGGCATAGTGGTTAAAGACCCAGGCTTTCACGTGGGCAACCCAGGTTCGAATCTCGCGATCAACTCTTTTTATTGTGGGCCGGCTGAACTAGGCTTGCATGGTTTCTTGTTTTTATGCAAAGACAAAGTGAGTGCTACAGCTAGCTAGCTATGAGCCGTTAGAAGATATAGCTAGCTAACTAACTAGCTTAATAGTTGATCTCTTGAAAAGTTGGCTAATGTTACACGTAGTTCCCTACATAGGTAGCTGTATTTGACATTTCAACCTAATGTGGGTCTTATAGATCAAACTTTGCCATCAGGTTCTGCAGGCGTCAGTGTAGATCCAGCTGTTCGTGTCATACTATACTGCATTTTAGCAGGATCAGACGGTGACCATGACAAGGTCCTTGTCACAGCAGGATCAGACAGCAAGGGAGAAAAAGTCAGGCGTGGAGCTGAGGTGAAATGTTGTCTTTAAAGGTGAATAACTTAAACACAAATCTTTATGTAATAATGTGTAGGCCATATCTTGAATGTTCATATTTATTAGCAGAACCTGAAGGATGTCGAGTCGACCAGTGTAGTCATGGAAGGGAGTGGTGGAGGTGATGTGAAATTCAAATAAGTAGCTACTGGCAAAATGTACATGTAGATAACTTTATATCAGCCACACACATTCAAATACAGAGGTCTGTAGTAGTTCTTCACTAAGAGCACACATCATAGACAATACAGCTCTGGAAAAAATTAAGAGAGCACTGCACCTTTTTCTTTCCTTTACAAAAAAGTCGAAAAGGAAGGTTTTGAGTGAGGAACAGAAGGGTTAAAATTAAGACACCACTGCAAATTGAACACTTCTGTTCCTCACTCAAAACTTTTTTGGAAAGGAAAGAAAAAGGTGCAGTGGTCTCTTAATTTTTTCCAGAGCTGTATGTTAACTAAGTAATATTAAATGAAATGGCTGAAGCCTGTATTTTTCATGTTATTATAGCAGAATCAATTATATGTTGTGTTCACTAGTGCACATACATCATATGGCCAAAGGTATGTGGGCACCCGACCATCACACCTATATGAGCTTGTTGGCCATCCCATTCTAAAACCATGGGCATTTGCAAAAGCATATTTGTCCCCACTGGCGTAGCTATCATGGGTGCGCCACACCAGGGCCCACAGGGAGGCCTGTGCTTGACGTGTATAAAAAGGTTTTTTGTGATTTTATTTTTTATTATGTTTCCATGTGGTTAGACACATAATTGTGTGTTTCACAGTCAGATCTCAGGATGTGCTTTCCATGCGTATATACCGCTTCGCAATTTTTCATCCCGGGAGAGGGTCAATGTAAGGACAGCTTGCACCCTGGCCCGGTGTCACCACGCTACGCCAGGGTGATGTGCAGTGTTGTTTTTGCGCCAAACATACCTTTTGGAATTATGGCCAAAAAGTTCAACCTTGGTTTCATCAGACCATAACACATTTTCCCACATGCTTTTGGGGGACTTGATGTTTGTTTTTGCAAACTTCAGCTGGGCTTGGATGTTTTTTTTTGTAAGAAAAGGCTTCCGTCTTGCCACCCTAGCCCATAACCCATTCATATGAAGAATACGGGAGATTGTTGTCACATGTAGCACACAGCCAGTACTTGCCAGAAATTCCTGCAGCTCCTTTAATGTTGCTGTAGGCCTCTTGGAAGCCTCCCTGACCAGTTTTTTTCTCGTCTTTTCATAAATTTTGGAGGGACGTCCAGTTCTCGGTAAGACATTACCAAGAACTGGACGTCCCTCCAAAAGTGGTCTCTGCCATGCCATATTTTCTCCACTTGATGATGACTGTCTTCACTGTGTTCCATGGTATATATAATGCTTTGGAAATTCTTTTGTACCCTTCTCCTGACTGATATCTTTCAACAATGAGATGCCTCTGATGCTTTGGAAGCTTTCTGCAGACCATGGCTTTTGCTCTGAGATGCAACTAAGAAAATGTCAGGAAAATCCTACTAGAACAGCTGAACTTTGTTTGTGATTATTCAGAGTCACTTTAAATGATGGCAGATGTGTAATGACTTCTATTTAACATGAGTTTGAATGTGATAGGTCAAATTATATGTGGAAAAAGTTCTGACATGATTTATCGTTGTCTCATTCTTTTACATCACAAAAACCTGGCATTTTAACAGGGGTGTGTAGACTTTTTATATCCACTGTATATGTTAGCGTTGTAATAATGTAAACATTTTACAAAAATGAAGACAAATAATGGGGAAATTGAGAGGTGTACCTTTGTAAGGACAGGTAAAGGACCATAACAAACCTTTCTGTACATCTCTAGCTGATATGTGTTTTGAGCTATTAGAAAAATGCAGTTTAGAATGAGAAATTAAAGTAGAAGGAAGAACAGCTATTATAAGGGGGGAATTGGGACGTCAATAAGGAAGGTTAGTGACCAAAACATAAATTGATTTAGAGTTAATGTCTCTTGGATAATATCATAATCTGTATAATGATTTAGTTTATTTGTGTTTTATGTTTTTTTGTATAAATATATAACACCTTTTTTAGTTAGAAATGTGGAGAAAAAAATGGAAGTAGGCACAAGAAAGAAACTGTTGAAACAATGATATCTGCCGAATGCCCTTTTAAGACGGTCCCTTAGCCTTATCCGCGTAATATCCCTCCATTGAAAGTACTGTATCGTTTTTTGAAAACGGAACGAAACCGACAAACCGAAGGGTGTACCTTGCTCTCTACCGTCACCTTCTATATATATATCGCTGTCGTCTTTGTAGGACGTTTTTGGGGAGCGCTATTAACAAGTAAACTGAATATCGAACATAAAACCAAATTTACCCCGGTGCTGCCTCATTCTGATCGAATGGCGATGTAGGCTCAAAACAGAAATGTAATCAGCACGTGGAGTTAAAAGCATGGTTCTGTTTATGCACATGGTAAAGCAGATTTTTGTTTTATTTAAGGCATAATTTGCTTTCCTACTGAATATTTACTGATATTAACTGGTTATATATAGGGCAGACCGGAGGCAATTGTAACAGGGGGCAACTGTAATACACTAAATTTCTCCAATCAGAAACAAGTTAGTGATGAAATATACTCTGCATATGCTCAGTAGGATTCTCTCTCTGCCTGTGGAAAAGGAGCAGGAGCATTTCACCTCAGTAGAAATTTTCAACAAAAATGTGGGGACCATGTACCCTTAGACATGCAACACACACACAGGACTCCACTGCCCTTACATTCAAGTAATAAGTAACTAACTGGGCCGGCGGGACTCAGCTTTATAACACAATATTTACTGAGGGTACAAAACAACCAAAGGTCTTGAATGCTTTTGTACGGGTTTTATAATAATTCAAATTCAGCCACCTTTGATCAAATGACAATGCACTGTTCACCCCAACTGTTACTTACATTAATTCCTGAAAAGAAGCTGAATCAAAAGCTTTCATCCACACGCCCTAATAAGGGTTGTTTAAACAACACCCCAAATTATACAGGTCTTTTGCTGCTGTGATACAGCATTGAAACTTTTATTATCTTTTTATTATTTTATCATCTATCCAAATCCAGTGTTTTGTTCTCTTGACGCCTATCTTTTTCTGATTTGAAAATGTTGGTCCACAAGTGTTGTCCAACCATCTGCATAACATGGGGCAAATATGCCAAGAACAATGGGCAAAGTTGTACCTTACCGAGCACATCATCAGTGCCTGATACCACCTCTGAGCATAAAGCAGTTTCATGTAGGTCTAGACCTGACTTTGGCTGAGCCGCAGGTGTGAGTTACCCCTCTATTGGATAAGGTTATCAATGACGCAGGATTAAAAACTCTTACTTGGTGGAAAACAAAGAATCTTGCACTCTACAATTGTGTAAACCTTAATTAGAGAATTTTGTATTATGTAACCTGAGTCTCGCATCTGCCTTCTCGCTGTCGACCTCCCCCCTTTAAGTCAGTTCTGTCTCAGATGTAGATGTAACGTGACTAAGTACTTGTACATTTTCCTACATTTCTGTTGGGACATGATATATGGTTAATGGCATCTTCCTAGGAAGGGCCCCTGGAAATGTTTATCACTAGTTGTTTTGTAAACTGTGCATTGTACAGGACAGTATCTGAACAGTCTGCTAAGGCTTCGAAATATCTAATGTCTCAGTGTGTTTTGAGGCCAACAATAAGGAACACATTGAATCTGAAATGACCCCATTTGTAAAATGAATTGCTAGACCTAGTAGTAAAAATGTGGCTTTTTAACTAATTGATTCTTAATATTACCATTATTTTGAGAGGATCTTTTTAAGACCAATCCTCTTTCCACTTAACTATAAGGACCAGCCTTCAATCACCCCACACTCCGATGGAGATGTGTTATGGCCCAAGCTGGTGGCTAAAACGGGTGTGATCAAAGGTTATAAATGGTTACACAAATATTACGTAGGCCCCCAAGCCCTGAGCTTTGTTTAAATATTTACAAATACTTCCAAACCAATGTCATCTTACAATAATTGATTTTCAGTTTTAGTATTAAAACCCCAAAAACAACCCACTGTCAGTATGCTGTTCATAATTCAGTAATATAGTAGCATACAGAGCAAAAACAACAAAAATTGTGTCACTGTCCAGATATATGGACTGCACTATTGTAAATAAGCTGTTTGAGCTATTCCTCTTCTAGATGCTAGAGGGCGGAACGTACACATCTCCCACTTCAAAATAAACCGAATTTGGGTCAATTTATGCTGTGGTTGAGCTTACACTGAAGGATCGAAAAATGTCAGTTCTATGTTTATTTACATATTCAATGATTCTTCATTATTTATTATAGACATGTATAACTATGTACTTGATTTCTACCCTAGTAGGCAATCATTGGAATGTTAACGGTTAACAGATGTTTTGGTTAGGTGTGAATACAGGGACAAAAGGTTTGCTTGTTAAGGCCTAGCTGATTTGCTTCTCGAGATAACACCACTCTGTCATATGAGATGGCCCCAGAGCAGATTGTAATGTGTCCCTAATTGATAAGGGGTCTATTCTTCAGGACTAGGTTGTTTTCCTTAGGTCAGTAAACCAACCCCCCACCTTTGGTTAATTGGATATAAACCAGAGTTGAGTTTGTGAAAGCCCTCTCTTGTGTTTTCCTCACATCTCCGGAGAACTTTTCTCGGGTGCTTGTATGTAAGTGTAATACTCTGTTTATATATTCAATTCATTTGTTACATTAATTCATTGACTATTTGGAATGAATCTAAAACAGGTCAAAATCCAGTTCCGCCAACCCAATTTGACTCTGAGTGATTAGTTCTGTTACTCCACATTCTAATGCAAGTGCAGTACACCTATCTGTGTCTCTCTGTCTGTGTCATAGTGCTGTCTCCAGAGCCCAATGCATTTGTGAAGACCCTGCGAAAGCTCCCCATCCTCCATGATGAGCAGTATGCTCTGCAGACCTGTATGTACGACTACTACAGTGAGAGTGGCCCGTCGGAGAACACCTTGGTCCTGCCGTACGTTGCCACATATACTTCACCTTTTTTCCTCCTCCCCCATCTGTTCCACCACTCTTCTGCAGCCTTTTATTTCTGTTTATCCTTCTTTTTACTTTCTATTCTGTTATTAGTCAATAGGTGAGCTACATGTTCGCATAATTTAATTTCCTGTACAATCATCATACGATGTACAATCATTACCACCATGAAGACCGCTATTTGACCTCTGTTAACTCTACACTGCTCAGTCCTCTACCTGTTTCTAATGAGGTACCTCTACACTGTTAAATCCACTTCCTGTTTCTAGTGAGGTTTTAAACTGCTTACGTGTGGATCCGTCTCTGGACCGTGACGCTACTTGAAGTTTCACATCCTGGTGTGCTACGTTGACAGTGCTTCTCTCCTGTATTCTCCATGAGACTCCTTTAAGACTCCTATTTGTCACGGCCTTGTAGTGTAGCTGCGCCATTGGCCGGGGGTCTATCAGAGGGCAGTGCAAATTGGCACAGCACTGCCTAGAGTCGGTGGGGTGGATGTGGGACAGGGCTGCTTTGCCTCTTAACAGACTAGCAACTCCTCAGTGCAGGTCAAGCAACTGCAAGTCAGTCATGGTAAATAGCCTGCAGTGGTCATTTTGGCAGCTTTTTTAGTTGTCAGTGTAATTCAACTCTGGACAACTGACCAATGGTAGTTGGACAAGGCTATTTGAATGTGCACGCGATGGACCACTAGAAGTAGCCTAAATAATTATAATTTAATATAAATATATGTAATAACTGAATAACTTTATTATATTACTCAGATGCACATGTTTGTAGTCTTGTCCAAATACAGTTGCTCTAAGTGTTCTAGTAGGCTGATGATAATTGGACATTAGTAAGACTAAGATAGCAGCTGAATTTACGCTGTTGGCTGGAGAATATTAGCTTCCTGTGAAATCTTCCTGGCTGGGCAAACAGAACAACTTGTAACAGAAAAGTGCTTGATCTTCAACTCTCCCAAACCTGCTGGATGTTGCAATGAATGCAGGGCAGTAACCAAAAATGAAACAGGGCAGTAACCAAAAATGAAACAAAATTAAATTGGGGAGGGGGTAAAACATTTAATTGAAAAAAAACTACTATTTGACCGAGATGTAACATCTTATTTTACTAAATAGATTAGAATTACTCCTTAATATCCGGCTTCCTTCTTTATAACCTTGCCAGCTTTTACTCAAGTCTTTAGGCTTTTTGTAACCTAGAAGGCTTTTCGAAGGTTTCTTGAAGAACATCACATTTTGTTCAACATAATTTCCTGTCAGGATAAAGGTTGAGATCTTCCCCCTTAAATCAGGTCACTGAGACATTGGCTCACCTCCGCGCATATTTCTATTCTCTCAGTGCCTGGGAACATGTCACTCTAACACTGTCTGTGTTGTTTTGGCAGGATGCCGACACACCACGCTGATGAACTGTCAAAAGGGTCCTGTAGTACTGGTAGCATTCTTGTGCCTGCGTTTTGAGTGTGGTTTGATTCCGCTCTGTCCCGCCTACTGTCAAAACATGCCTGGCAGGAACAGTTTGCTTCCCTCATGTGTCTCTGGATCTGTCAGGGAGCCGTGCGGCAGCGTCTCTGTTGTGCCTGACATTCTGCCCTTATTCCTTCTTGTCAGATATCTTGCTTGGCTTTCGCTGGAGAGCACCGTCAAGTTCTTGTAATGTCGCAGCAGCAACCCCAGGGTTATTGCTGCGGTCAGGGAGACCATAGACCTGGGTGGGGTTGCTGGTGTCATGCTAGCAGAGAGCGATGCGAATCTGTGTGTGGCATGTATGACGCCTGTAGTCTGGTTCTCTGTGTGTGGCATGTTTGACGCCTGTAGTCTGGTTCTCTGTGTGTGGCATGTATGACGCCTGTAGTCTGGTTCTCTGTGTGCGCACGTGTACAGGAGCGGCCTGAACGCGGTCCTAGTAAGTCGGGTCCAAGGGGTGCCTGTTATCGCCCCTCCAGATGGGGCCTAAGCTCCGGCCAAGGCGCCCTGGGGGCCTCTGCCTGCAGTGTCGGGGGCAGTGAGGGCGCCCCTGCATGCATGCTAATCTCCATACAGACACCCCGGCAGGGGTCAGCCCCTCCACCTCAGAGCAGCTCTGGGCCACTGCTGGAGAGAGAGACTGGAGTGGTAGGTTGGAGCTGAGTTACGGGGGGCAGATCACAAGCCTACTTTCAAAGCCGGTATAAACATGACTGTCTGTGTGCGCGGAGGTGGGTTTATGGTAGCGTTTGATTTGAGGACTGCCATATGTCATCTCTCTCCTGCCCTCCATGCTTTCATCGCTCCAACAGTCGCCCAGGGGTTTTAGGAAACATCACCTTGCCTTCACCGTCCCAGTTATCAGACTCATGTTAATTCATTAGTTTATTCCATCCTCCTTTTTTCTCCGTGCTTATGTAAGATTCATTTTAATTTATACCCTCATTATCTCCCATTTAGTGTTAAGACCATCTAGCTGTATTCAAACATTGCTAATAAATATCACTAATGCCTGAATTGTTTTGGTTACACAGTGAGTATGTGCCGTGGACTAACATTGCTTGTGTGGGTTACAATATTGGTTTATTGATTTAAGACTTGCGAGTGAAAAGCAGTAGTCTCCTTCCACCGGTGCGTTCCTCCTCATCAGCACCGGTGCGTTCCTCCTCATCAGCACCGGTGCGTTCCTCCTCATCAGCACCGGTGCGTTCCTCCTCTTCAGCACCGGTGCGTTCCTCCTCTTCAGCACCGGTGCGTTCCTCCTCTTCAGCACCGGTGCGTTCCTCCTCTTCAGCAGTCTAGGCCATGGGGCAATGTCCTGCTCTGGCCATGTAAACACCCCTATCCCGGCCACACTGATGGCTACACTGGGAAATAAATAACTGGTCATTTGAATATTGTTTCCAGTGGCACTGTCACTTTAAGATTTTAAAAACATATGTTTCAGATTGCCTCTGGAGCTTGGGCTAATTAGGGTGGTGTCTTTAGACCTCTGGTTCAGGCTTCGGGGTGTGCATGCTATTCCCCCTGCTGTTCTATTCAGCCCCTCCCCCCACCCCCCCGCCCCCCGGTGTCTCGTCCCGTGTCTTAAAAAGGGAGATTTACAGGGAAATCATCTCACAGCTGCTTAGCAGTGGCAAACTGTTGTTAGCAGGGGAACACATGATGACAACACTACCTCCGCGTAGAGGGCATATTAATATTCATGGAGGCCAAGAGGAGCTGCCCCTGTCTAATTAGAACACGGGGTCTCGCTAAGACAGAAACCCACCCCCTGTTTTATAGTGACATGGAGATCTAGATAGTCAACCCCCCTGCAGACCCTCAACCACCCATCAGACTACTAACTCCATACAGAAGAAACCGTTATCCATTCCAGGGCGTCTCCTCCTTCCCCTCTAAAATGAGGTAATCCATGCCCCCTCCCTCATCATATGTGCATAATAACTCTCACCCTGTGCTTTGGAACTGGTTTGGGCACCCTGCTGCTGAAACAGAAGGCCTGACCAAATAGAATTTGTTTTGCTTCATAAAGTAGGCTAGGCTTGTTTAGTGTTTCCTTTCTTCATCCCCAGCCTTTTGCTCCCTCATGTAAATAGAACCAGGTGCAAAATCTTAAAGTAAACAACAAATAAAGAAAACAAATGTGCCTCTCTACACCCCTAAAGTAATTTCCTTTTTTTTTAATTGTTTGCACTCGCTTTGTTTGCTTAACCTTGGCTGTTTATCTGTCTATGTAAACAGCCTGGCCTGTCTTTGATGCACTGATTTTTGTCTGTGTGTGTTTTCTGTAGATTTATTATTGGATGATTGTGCCTCATGGTGAACTTGTCTTTTTCCAGGCTGTCTAAGCAGAATAAGAGGATTGTGTACACCGTTTTAGAATATTCCCCGTTGCTGGACTCCAGCAATATGACCACAGATGACTGGGCTTCAATTGGCAAAGATATTGAGGTACTTGGTTAACATTAACCATAACCCTGACTTGAACTGTGTAGATAATCACATGCCATATCACAACAACCTCAAATCATTTACTGAAGAAAAAGTTTTACCTAGATTTACTGTGTGTGGTGCTGTACTGGCGCTATGTAATGAACAAAGTTTTCACCATGTGTAGCCTATGCATTTTGACTATTAAACAAAGGGGTTTAAGTGACACAACAAAGGGATTCAAGTGTGATCCTGTTCTCTTTCTGTTTTGGTTGTTCCAGAAATATTACAAGAAGTATGATGGTTTTGTCATCCTCCACGGCACAGACACCATGGCCTACACAGCGTCTGCTCTGTCCTTCATGTGTGAGCACCTGGGCAAGCCAATCATCCTCACCGGCTCTCAGGTACATCTGCCACCCTGAACTGCTTCATGAAGAGGAGATCACAGCAGGCTAATGTGTTGGTCTCTTTGTAGGTGCCGATCTATGAGATGAGGAACGATGGAAGAGACAACCTGTTGGGGGCGCTGCTGATCGCAGGCCAGTTTGTTATTCCTGAGGTGAATAGGGGAGGGAGTTGGTTCACAAATGGTTGAGCGCTCAGAATTGCCTGCTATCACCTGTACGTGCTTTAGAATGTGCATTTATGTTGAATCAGAAAGTGCTGATTTGGTGAATTCCCTTATTCCCAGATGTTTTTTTTTTAGATGAGACAAATCCAAACCACTTTAATTCCAACTTCATGTGCACATATATCTACAACTTGACTTGAATACCTTGTGCCAACTCTACACAATGTACACAATACTGACACAGTCAACATAACGCAAATGGATACACTGGAGAATTCTATATGTCTTTTGTAGTGTACTATTTTACATATCCTTTAAGTGTGTCTAGCTTTTTAGCCTGTCGTGGCTCAACAATATAATTTAATGCGAATTTCAACATGATTAATATCCACTGAGCTAGTAGAGTATGTTCTACCTGACTGATGTGGAGAGGAAAGTTGGCAAACAAAAGCTCTCTTTAAACCACTTGTCTAACGAGAATGATCAGTAAAGCATGAGAGTGTTGCAATACATGCACTTAACTGCAATGACATGAAACTGACAGATTTAACTTCTGAGTTTGTCAAGGGCATTATTTCCTCTTTCAGTCACATAACACATTGGGGCCTTTATCTGATTTTATTCCTACACAATGTGCTGCAATCGAAATAGATGGAAAAAATGATTCATTGTAGATATAAATAAGAGACAAATGTGGTGGTAATTGGTTTGCAATTGTTTTTTATCAATGGCTTTTTCATAATTGAATTGCTCTTCGTCATTCCAAACTCTGGTGCAAACAATCCAACTCTCCAAACAGATTGGTATGAACTATTGCGAAATTTCAAAAGGCTTCTCTTACCTCTATGGAGCACATAGTTCAGTCAGCCGGAGAGAGACCAAAAGCAGACACCGTTGCCATGGAGATATTGAAGTCGCATCTGGGGTGACAAATGGTCGAAGATGGAAAAATGTTCACAATTTATCAAGTAAAAACTCTTGAGTCATTAGCGTAACAGTTCATTATTTCATGTTTACTTGTATGTACTGGTACACGTGTCATGACTGACACAGAGCGAAAGTACAGAGACTGCTACAGAGTCATGAGAGTTGCTCTGCTTTACATTGCCAAGGTTCAAACTTCTATTCCTTCCCAACTGTACAGATGACGCCAGCAATCCCTGCTGAATGCGCATGCAAGGAATAGTTGCCACCATGATGCAACCTATGAAATGCACGCAGACATAGATTCAGGAGACCTAGGTGATCATAGAATGTTGGTTGCCCAGTCAACTTGTTGAACGGTCACGCACGACAGCTGGGGCATGTTACTATTGGTGGGTTTGCTAACTCAGCTCTCCCAATAAGGAATAGAGTCCTACTTACCTGTACAATACAAGGAACAGGAGCCTCCTGCAGCTATAAAGACATTCCCCCAAAAGGGAGACTTCTAGTGGTTTCTGCCGGGCCCAAGGCCTAGTCTCTACACACACATGGAGACCAGGAGCCTTGTTCAGCCAACATTCCATTCATTACTGTGCCTGGATACAGAGAAGGGAAAAACATTGACCATGGAAGATATAGCTGTTTTCAGTCATAGTGTGTTAGGTAGACCGAATAACGTGGAACTCTGAAGGACTAATCAAATTGCTGAAATAAATATTCATTAGAAAAGTAAATTTTCCACACTGTTAAATCAATAGAAAAGATGGCCCATCTCTTTTTCACATTATTATCAGAGCTTTTGAAGTGAACATTCCAAACATTCAAGTATAATGTGTTAGGAGTCAGTAATTTTCTGTGTCTGTAGGTGTGTCTTTATTTCCATCACAAGCTGTACCGGGGAAATCGGGTGACCAAGGTGGATGCTGATAGTTTCAATGCCTTCGACTCTCCTAACCTGGCTCCTCTGGCTAATGCTGAAGTGGATATTAAAAGTAATCAAGGGGTGTAATACTGGGTGTGTTCTGTTAAATGCTCAGATGTGCACTATATCGAGTCATCTTTTAACCTGAAAATGGATGGATGGCTGTTTTCACTGAACTCTCACGCTTTCTCCTGCAGTCAACTGGGA
This sequence comes from Esox masquinongy, assembly GCA_016801175.1. Taxonomy (NCBI): domain Eukaryota; kingdom Metazoa; phylum Chordata; class Actinopteri; order Esociformes; family Esocidae; genus Esox; species Esox masquinongy. Next base: position 128,780 of record JACXGI010000228.1, on the reverse strand, counting down.
CATGGTGTGGAGAGCGAACACGACCGCGCGGTTCCGAGTGAGCACTCAGATTAACCGTAACGTGGGTCTGTTGCGGCTCTTCCCAGGCATAACTGCAGAGACGGTAAGTCTTCCAAGGGTCAGGATGGGTAAGGAGACCGATAATGGTCTGCCCATTCAACCACAACATGAAATCACTGTCCTCATACATCTTATGTAATATAATACAAAAGAGGAAGAAATACTTGTAGAAATACCCCTTCAGCACCTAGCCATTATTAATGTGAACGCCTTCATTGTAGCTCTGATGTGGGGAATCCTCTCATGCAGGCGAGGCCCTACTGTGTTTTCTGATGAGCCGACATGGTGGGGCGTTTCAAGGGGTCTGCAGACAGCCGGAGGTGCTCTGGGGTTCCCAGCAGCGCTTAGCCTAGTGAAAAATGAGACAGGGTTATGGAGCATGTCCAATTACCCACTAAAGACAAGGGCCTTGGCACAGACCCTTTAAGACTTAGACACGCCTCCCCTAGTTACAGGCTGAGGGGAGGAGGGCTTTACTGTGTCATTCTGGACCCACAGCCAATGCTGGCCATGATGCTTTGTTTTTATCGCCCGAGATACTTTATCTGTTTTTATCACCTGCTTCTTTGATTATGCGTCAGTCTGTCCCCTGCTTTTGAAGGTGTCTGCCATCATGCAGGCTATTTAGGAATCTGTATCGCACACATTTTTGTCCAGCTAGCAGCTGGATTTGAAAAATGAAAGCTCTTGCTATAATTTCCCCTGGCCGTAACTTTCATCCAAGGCCTGGGTATTGAACACCTTGAAGTTAATGGTTCCCCCCTGGCCGTTTAAGCCGCCCCCCCCCCCCCCCTCCAGATGCCAGGGCTGGTGTGGTAAAGACCTGAGCCTGAGCGA
>JACXGI010000228.1:89198-127783 GCA_016801175.1 Esox masquinongy | reverse complement strand
GTACGGTAGTGGTAATGCCCCTGACAACCGCGCTGACCTGCTGGATGAGTTGCGGAAGGCCACAGAGAGGGGGGTGATCATGGTCAACTGCACCCAGTGTCTCAGGGGCACTGTCACCACGTCATACGCCACTGGAAAGGTAGACCCACAACGCTGTCTGGGTGTTGAGTGGCAGTAGGACGGGGGAAGGATTAAGGGGTGGTCATCGGTAACGCGTCGTCCTCGTCCCCTTAGGCCCTGAGTGACGCAGGGCTGGTTGCAGGCTTTGACATGACCCCTGAGGCAGCCCTATGTAAGCTGTCCTATGTGCTGGCCATGAAGGAGCTCAGCATAGAGGCCAAAAGGAAGGTAGGAGACTAACACTCACTACACAGTGGGCTCCTGGGAGAAAATTATTTAGAGCAAGTGCAAACCTAAGTTACACTGGTGTTAGACTTATAGTGGTGTTAGACTTTAATAGTGAGCTCCAAAGGTATTTGGACAGTGTCACTTTATCTTGACACTGTGTTTTGGATTTGAAATGATACACTGGGTATGGGGTTGAAGTGCAGACTGTCAGCTTGTATTTTATTCATATCTGTTGAGTCATTTAGAAATGACAGCACGTTTTTGCATACCCCTACCAAGAGTATATGAACAATTGGCTTTGCTGCAGTTTCTTATTATGCGAGTGTTTTTGTTTGCATTGGTCAATACACATGTGAGAGCTGTCAATGTCGAGTATTGATTCTGCACTCTGCATTTGAGTTTTCTGGTATCTGAAGACATGTGGACCCATCAAATGCAAATTAAGCTGGCTATCATAAAGCAGATACATTTGAATAATTTGATCAGAGACATAGGCAAAACATTTGTCCTGCCAAAATTAACTGTTTGGTAAATTTGTAAAGAAAAACGCACTGGTTAGCTCAGCAATAACAAAAGACCTGGTAGATCATGTTAGACCACAGTTCCAGATAACCAAAGAATGCTTGCGATTTTAAACTGTCAGACAGATCAGGAATACTCCAGGATGTAGGCACAGATATGAAAGACTATCCAGATCAGGAACACTCCAGGATATAGGCACAGATAGGAAAGACTATCCAGATCAGGAACACTCCAGGATGTAGGCACAGATATGAAAGACTATCCAGATCAGGAACACTCCAGGATGTAGGCACAGATATGAAATACTATCAAGAGAAGAATTTCAGAGGATTCCACCATAACATATAAGCTGCTACTAAGTCTCAAGAATACAATGGCCAGGGTGCCGTTTGCTAGAAACTACTTAAACGAGCCTGTAGACCTACGGACGGATAAGATGAAAATGACTAAATGGTTCATCAGATAAGGATGACAATACTCTGATAATCAATCTGATAATCTGCACTTTCACCTCATTGCCATCGTATCATTTTGAATCCAAATGGCTGGCATACAGAGCAAACAAGAAATAGTTGATTCACATGCAGATATAAAGATAACATAGTCACACTCCATGTTCTCCTGTGTTTAAGTGGACCCTGTATGTGGACAGTATTGGCCTGTGTGTTGACTGTGTATATTTGTCCTGTGGATTATCTTTGTTTTACCTGTCTAGATGCTGAGTCAGAACCTGCGGGGGGAGATGATTGCTAACCTACAGGGGGCCAAGCGCACCCTGAGCGACAGTCGATTCATCCAGGTCATCGCCAAGTCCCTGAACATCAGCGGCAAGGAGGTGAGGCCTTGCACGCACGCACGCATGCATGCACGCACTGTGACTGCTGGGATTTTTTTCATTAGTCTCTGGCTTAGCTGACAGGACTGAGTTCCCACTGAAACAAAATACGTTCTCAAGTCTTTTCAATTCCCAGTGGTCAGGAGAAATGGAATATGCCATCAAATGAATTGACTCATCTCTCACCCAAGGTTGGTTTTTATATACTTTGTATATACACTGCTCAAAAAAATTAAGGGCACATGTAATCGTCACAGTATAACACCAAGTCAATTCAACTTCAGGGATATCAATCTGTCCAGTTAGGAAGCATTAGCGATTGTGAATCAATGTCACTTGTTTTGAAAGTGACAACAGGTGCACTGGAGAGGCAACAGCAAGACAACCCCCAAAAAGGGAATAGTTTTGCAGGTGGTGGCCACAGGCAATTGCTCTCTTATCCTTCCTGAATGATTCTTCACTAGTTTTGCGTTTTGCTTGTGTTCTTGTTACTACTGGTAGCATGAGGCGGTACCTGCAGCCCATTCAGGTTGCACAGGTAGTCCAGCTCCTTCAGGATGGCACATCCATACGTGCCGTTGCACGAAGGTTTGCTGTGTCTCCCAGTACAGTCTGAAGAGCATAGAGGGGATACCAGGAGACGGGTCGTTACACGAGGAGAGCCGGACAGGACGGTAGAACGACATCAACCCAGCAGCAGAACCGATATTTGCTCCTTTGCGTGATGTGGAACAGGAGGAGCACTGCCAGAGCCCTACAAAATGACCTCCAGCGAGCTACTGGTGTGCATGTTTCTGACCAACCTGTTATAAACAGACTCGATGAGTGTGGCATGAGCGCCCGGCGTCCTCTAGTGGGACCTGTGCTCACAGCCCAGCACTGTGCAACTCAACTGGCTTTCACCAGACAACACCAGAATTGGCAGGTCTGCCATTGGCACCCCGTTCTCTTCACAGATGAGAGCAGGTTCACACTGAGCACATGTGACAGACGTGAATGTGTCTGGAGATGCTGATGTGAACGTTATGCAGCCTGCAACATCATCCAACATGACCAGTTTGGCGGTGGGTCAGTGATGGTCTGGGGAGGCATATCCTTGGAGGGTCGCACAGACCCACACTTGCTAGCTAACGGTACCCTGACTGCTGTTAGGTACTCGGATGAAATCCTCAGACCCATCGTCCTACCTTACGCTTTTGCAGTGGGCCCCGGTGTTCCTCCTGGTGCAGGAAAATGCCCGGCCTCGTTTGTAGGCAGTTCCTGGATGACGAAGGCATTGATGCCATTGACTGGCCCTCAAATTCCCCAGACCTGAATCCAATTGTGGACCTCTGGGGCGTTATGTATCGGCGCCTCTGATGCCGCCAAGTAGCGCCACAGACTGTCCAGGCGCTCACTGATGCCCTGATCCAGGTCTGAGAGGAGATCCCCCAGGACACCATCCACCGTCTCATCAGGAGCATGCCCAGACGTTGTCAGGAGTGCATACAGGCACGTGGGGGCCATACACACAACTAAGTCACATTATGAGTTGCCGTAATGAAATTCACACAAGTTGGAACAGCATGCGATTTAAATTGTTTACTTTGATTTTCAGTGTAAGTTTGAATCCAGCCCTCAATCCGTTGGTGGTTTTGGTTTCCATTGAATGTTACATCATTTTGTTCTCAATGAATTATACAATGTTCAGTAAAGATTTTGATCTTTTTGAGCAGTTTATATTCAGAACCAGTCAAAAGTTTGGACACAGCTCCTCAAAGGTATTTCTTTATTTTTTATATTTGCCATATTGTAGAATAATAAGGCATCATAACTATTAAAAAAAAACACATGGAATCTTGTTGTCAACCATCTTTATGAGGTAGTCTTCTGGAATGCTTTTCAAATAGTCTTAAAGGAGTTTCCATATGTTCTGCACTTGTTGGCTGCTTTTCCTTCACTTTGTGGTCCAACTCACCCTATCCATCTCAATGGGATTTAGGCTGGTTTGTTTTGGAGGTCGGGTCATTTAATGCTGCACTCCATCACTCTCCTTTGTCACAATAGCCCTTACACAGCCTGCAGATGTATTTTGTGTCATTGTCCTGTTGAAATACGAATGACAATCCCACTGAGGGCAAACCAGATGAGATGGCATAACGCAGCAGAATGCTGTGGTAGTCATGCTGGTTCAGTGTACCTTGAATTCTAAATAAAACACTGATACTGTCACCAGCAAAGCACCCCCACACATCACACCTCCTCCACCGTGCTTCACGGTGGGAACCACACATGCGTAAATTATCCATTCGCCCACTCTGCGCCTCACAAATTCACACTGTTTGAAACCAAAAATCTCAAATTTCTCATGTGTCTTGGCCCAAGCAAGTCTCTTCTTATTGGTGTCCTTTAGTAATGGTTTCTTTGCAGTTCAACCATGAAAGCCTGATACACGCAATATTCTGAACAGTGAATGTTGAGATATATCGGTTTCTTGAAATCTGTGAAGCAATGAATTGGGCTGCAATCTGAGGTGCAGTTAATTGCCAATTTCTGAGGCTGGTAACTAATGAAGTTATCCTCTGCAGCAGAGATGGTCCTTTCTGTGGTGGTCCTCCATGAGTGACAGTTTCATCATTGCACTTGATGTTTTTTTGCAACTGCACTTGAAGAAAGTTTTGAAATTTAAACTTGACATTTTCAGGATTTAGTGACCTTTCTGTCTTAAAGTAATGATGGACTGTAATTTTTGTTGTCTTATTGGAGCTGTTCTTGCCATAATATGGACTACTACAGTACAGACATAATGATGGTCTTCTTTATACCAACCCTACCTTGTCTCAACTCAATTGATTGGCTCAAACTTATTTAGAAAGAAATTCCACAAATGTTTAACAAGGCACACCTGTTCATTGAAATGCATTCCAGGTGACTACCTCATGAAGCTGGTTTGAGAGAATACAAAGAGTGTGCAAAGCTGTCATCAAGGCAAAGTGTGGCTTCTTCGAAGAATCTACAATATGAAATATATTTTGATCTGTTGTACACTTTTTTTTGGTTGCTACATGATTCTATATGTGATATTTAATAGGTCTGATGTCTATGGTATTATTTTGGAATATGGAAATTAGTGAAACTAAAGAAATACACTTCATTACAATTTTGCTGAATCTATATAATATGAACCTCCCTACCCATTCCTTTACTGATTCAGTGTAATATATGAATGACCCCTGATATTCCCCTGATGTTTCCAGGAACTTGAAGCTGTCAGGGATGCTCTGACCCCCACCTTAGCTTGTGCTGCTGCTAAGACTGGAGACGTGGAGGCCTTGGATGCCATAAAGGAGATGGTGAGGAACATTGACAGGATTCAACCATGCCTGTTAGTAACAATAATTACTGACCTCACTTTTAGGATAGTGTTAAATGCTAGTTCAGTCTTTTTCTGTCCCTTTAAATTCTGTTGGCCTAGCTTGTTAGTGAGAAGGAAGCAATTCTGGTGCTCTTATCAGACCCCTCCGACAGACCTTTTAAACAATCAAATGTGTGTGATTGTGGTCTGAGTTAAATACCATTGCTTTTATGTAAGTTAAGGTCGGAGTATGTTGGGAGCATTTCAGAAGCATGTCTGGAGTGCATTATTTGAACATTTCTCAGAGAAACTGAATCTCGTCTGTTGCAGTTGGATCAACGTTTTATGACCCAGGCAAATGATGTGCTAAGCAGTGATGTGTTTCCAATGCTTATTGTTTTTCCAGCATTGTTTTTTCCCAAACTCCCCAAAGTAGCTGGATAAAACGGTTCTAATGTGCACCACATTTCCCAAAGGTTTGAAATGACTGAGATGAAAATAAGTATTGTAAAAAATGTAGATTGAACAAAGTAACGTTGATTTTAAACAGTTTGTTACAGTAAGTGTTGCACACTATTCGGTTCGCACGAAGCGTAGCCTATGTCTGCAGAGTCGAGCTATAATGAACCAGTAACGCCGATCAAAGCTGTAATCCAGACATGTTTCTAATGCTGTGCCCACCCTGCCCCTTATTTTTCAAGAACCACCAGGCCCAATGTCTGACTGATATAAATGGCTAGATGGGCCATGGGTTTTACTAGGAGTTAGTTCTTGGGTTGCTGGAACTCTATTTGATGGTTCCATGTAAGGTTTAAATCAGATTGAACTCCCTCAGTCACTCTGTACAGTTGGCTGAACCAGTCAGTGCAGTGAATACCAAAGATACCTGCAGAGGTTAATCAGATAGCTGACTGGAAACTCCAGTCTTACTGTGGTAGATGACTTGGACTGGTTTGGATTTGGCCTCCAATTCACCAAACTTTGGCAAGAGGTGATTGCCTGGCATTTCCTGTGAAAACACTTTATAGGGGGTTTTATTTCAGTATGAACAGAGGAATGGTTTGTCTGCTCTTTAAATTAAATGATCTGTTGGCATGGACAGTGGCTGTTTAGACAGGTGTGTACCATGTCAGGGTGTTTGAGATGCCTATACAATATTTTGTTATACACAGTCTGTGGTGATACTCTGTTCTCCTCAGGGCAGTAACCTCAGCCTGGGGGACTATGATGGACGCACCCCTCTTCATATTGCCGCATGTGAGGGCAACCTCAAAGTGGTCCAGTATCTACTGGGCCAGGGCGCAACCGTCTACGCCAAAGATCGCTATGGGAACACGCCCCTGTGCAACGCTGTGCGCTACAGGTAGGATTGACTGAACAGGACGGCCAAGACGAGAGTTTTAGGTTACAGGTATAAAGTGTAGCACGTCTTTAACAGCGTTGCCTCTGCAGCAGATATTCCCCCCATCCCTTTTCACTCTAGACTCCAGTAGCCCATTTTAACTGACAGCCTCGACTAGCCCAGGGACAGGGGTGTGCATGACAAAGTAATGAATTAAGTGGGGCATTTGAAATCCCCCGTTGGCTATTAACAGTTGGCTTTCATTTCCATAGCAGTCTTTAAGAAATGGTATACAAACAGCAGACATAAGAGACCGCAGCTCATTACATTGACTGAGACAGGAAGTCTAGGCCTGCTAAATGACTCATGTCCAGGAGGGGAAGAGTGCTACCGGGGCTCTCAGATGGGGTTTGAAACTAAAGATGTAAAGGAGTTTATAGGCCATCACAATAATTAGCTGCTAATTGGGTTAATTGTTATCTGGCAACAATAGTGGAAGTATTTTTTTTTTACACCTTTTTTTAAAGTCATGTTTTTTTAATGCTTCTTTGACTTAGCTCAGTGCTCATAGTGTAGCTGGGGGTAGGGTGAGATGTTCAAGGCTGCAGTCTTTAGTATCATGCTGTGGGTGCCTCAAGGAGAAAAGCGTGCATGCGTGAGCACTGAGAGGTGGTTTTAAAGCTGTTGGCAGGGCAGGCACAGACTTGCTTGTGATGTCTTAGGACTGAAGGGCAGAGTGGGATTCTCATCTTGGCAGCATAATTAACCTCTAACATGAGTGTGCTTGGGAAAATGGCATGTCCATTCTGTCTGAAACACTGTCAGAATCACTTGTCTTGGTGATGATGAAATACATTTCATTTTTTATGAAATACTTGAAATTTTTTTTACTAATTTGTTCATTCTTTGAACAAATGATTTCTCTTTATTAGGTTTATTATCCCATTTTGCTCTTATTGCTCCTTCCTGATGACCTTGTAAGGCGTGAAACTGAATAGAATTAAGAGGGTTGTCTTGAACCTGTCTTACCTGCCTATCCTCAGTTTCATCGATGACAGAAACTTTTGTCTCTAACAAAAGAACTGGAAATACATTACACTTGGGTTGCCATGGTTTCTATGGCCACAACGTATCTAAAAATTTGACTTGATGCCCAAATCCCAAAATTTTGTGTGACTCTAACCTCTTAAAAATAACAACTTTTGAATCCTTTGAAAGTCCCAAGATCTGGTCATTGGCTTTGAAGGTGTTTTCTACTGTCTTAGGTTGGTCCGGTGGTCTAGGCCGCTATCTTTTTCCATGTACTGCAGCAGCGTGGGTTTGAATGCACCCCAGTGCTTTTTAAGCCATAAAATATGTAACCTCTTTTTTCTCCACAACCGCTGTCAAATAATGAAAATGTATAAATAAAACAATGTTGTTATGTACTCGTATGAGGTAAGTGAATCAACATGGATCTGTGCCTTTTGCCCCAACTCTTGTACAGGGTATCCTTGCGGCTGCTGAGCCTTTATGCTTAGATTCCATGCTTGAGTGGGTAACCGTGTGGGTGCGTGGAACTTGTCCCTACTTGTTTAGCAGCCAGTCACAGTGCCGCAACCTGCCACAAACAGACACTGAAAACTTTCTAGAAATGACAGATCATGGCGGTTATTATTGAGCACATTTCAAACAGTGACAGGTCAGGAGTGTTTCACCTAATGATTTAAACAGTTCAACTGACCGTTGAGTCATCCTTTGTAATGATTTGCCTTTGTGTGTGTCATCTTTTCTAGGACTGTTGTACTGTATATACCAACTGTATAAGAAAAGTATCTCATGTCTGTCTGCCAATTCAGACACAAGGAGGTGGTGAAGCTGCTGAGAAAGACTGGAGCCCATTTCTCCAGAGAAGAGTTGGAAGATGCGGGCTCAAAGTTGTGCAGGTAAGATGCACAGCATTTTCTCACAGGCCTTGTCCAAAGACCCATCCTACATAGTTAGTGCAGGTATGACCAGTTGTCCCTGTTGTCTCGGGTGAACATTTGGAATGCTCCCAGACAGCATAGCTTTGGACCTCTACAGTATTCAAACATTTCCACCACCGCACCATGGACTGATCCGTCTGTTATCTGCAGTTTTAGAAAAGACAAGATGTTCTCTGTTTCTGGAAGCAAGGCCTTTGTCCTCGAAAGGAAACGAGCATGGCCCTATTTCTAATCGAGTCGTGTGTTGGACTGGTCCAATAAAACTTGATGTCAATATCTGCTTGTTTTGTCCCTCGCCATGAAAGCCCTTGAATATGAATCATTCCAGTAAAGTCTCTGGTGGCATTTGATGTGTTCTAGCCTGGCTGCCAGCGCTGACATTGAGGGCCTAGAAATGTGGCACCTGGCTGGGGGAGACCTGCACATGCCAGGCTATGACGGGCAGATGCCTGTGGAAGTGGTGAGTGTTTGGGACCAGGAACCTCTGTCACTCATACAAGCCTGAATAGTAGAGGACGTGTATGGTGAAGATAAGTCCAACTAGCAGTGTAAGACTGATCCTTTTCCTTTCTCTTTTAGGCTCAGGTGATGGGGAATAAAGTTGTGATGGAGTTCTTACATCAGGTCAGCAAGTGCCGCACTCAGGTAAGCATCAGACATTATCGTCTAATGCAGTGGTTCTCATCTCCAGGCCTTGGGACCCAAAGTACTGCTGGTTTTCATTCTAGCCCTCTAAATATTGACTAATTTAGACTTGGAACACCAGGTGAATGCAATGAACTATCAGGCAGAATAGAAAACAAGCAGTAGTCTGGGTCCCCAGGCTTGGAGTTGAGAACCCCTGGTCTAATGTGTATGTTTTCAGCCATTTCACTGCTTTATTAGATAGCAAAGAGAGGAAAGAGGGAGGAGAACATTTTTACTGAAATATTGGCGGGCCATATTCAAACCCATGCTGCAGGAGTGCATGTGCGTTGAAGGCAGAGGCTTTGACCACTGGATCACCCTAGGTCAAGAGTCAGACTTCCAAGTAGCTTTACTTCTTGATGCTCCGCCAATAATCTTTGCTTTCAATTCAGTGGACATCTGTTTCCAACTTGAAGCAAGCTACCTTGGCTCAGTGAAATCAAAGGGATTGAATAATATTTCACTGTACCTATCTTTGTGTATTGATCTGTCTTCCAGTCCTAAACTAGTTCAACGCACAGGATGGTTCACCTTTTTCTTTCTTTAACTTGTAATAATTTCACATCCGTTCAAAAACCTTCTAGTCACTACTTATGTCTTGTGCTTTTCCCCCACATCAGTCAGATGAAAGTAATGAGGTAACTAATCTTTGGTAATTTTTACTTTTCAAAATGAGTGAGTGAAATTTCATTTCCTCTAACATATCTGACCAAACTGTACATAACAAAATAATTTCTAAAGTATAAGCTTGTGAATTAATGGTCTAATGGCATGAATATTCTAAAAGGTAGCCTTTGAGTTAGACTGGACATATAGTCTAGATTTCTGGTAAAACCATTTTGGCTAGAGAATGGGATGCAGTTACTTTAAATTGATCGTGTACTTTAATTATATTCTTTTCACTTCCAGCTACTATTTGATGAAAATTGAGGTAAATGTTGTGGGTGTGTTTTTTAATCATGTTGATTGATCTAATGCTAACGTGTCTAGAATGGCTCCTGCTAGCCTTTTGGATTCTCTTGTGCTTTGTAGGAATGCTTCTGAACTTCACTTCTGTGTGTCCTCAAAGTTGTTGTCTGGCCATGTTTTTAGGGTATCTATATGGATTTCAGCTATTGGATAGGACTAAATACATTGAAATATAATTTAGGATTGAAACCTGTTCTGGAATGAGAACGTCCAATCTACTCAATATATTGCTATATATTTAATCCTATCTGACAGCCATAATATGGATAGAAGACTTTTTTAAAATACTGGGCCTATGTATGCATGGTGCCTGCACGAGTCTCCTCTGAGGTGCACTATGAGGAGTAATGGCAGTGATTACACACACAGTATTTCTGTACTAATTTGCACTGCTTGACATTCAGCTTTAAACTGTGTGCCCTTGTGTTTCAGGATTGAGAGTATGTCGACTTCACAGCTTGTCCAAAAGGATCTGGAAGATGACGATCCTTTATCGCTTTTAGCCTTCTATTTTTCCTCTGACTCTATCCCGTTTTCCCTCCCTTTCCAGTTGCAGACCTAACAATGGACATTTTTGCACAAGCTTATAGATAAACTGATTTTATGTAGAGCTCTATCCAGCCATTACAATTTATATATATTTGTCCGTCCCAGGTACAGTTGGAGAACTGTAGCTGTAAATTCACTGGTTGCACAACATTGACTGTACAGTAATAAGGATCAACTGTTATTAGAATGTCCATGTGCCGGTGTGTAGTTTGTTTGTACCACATTATACAGTGTTATTATGTATGTCGAAGCAGTTCAGTGTTGTAATCGAATGAACTATTAACAGTGATCAGTAAAAGCACAGGATTGGATGATGTACTTTAAACTAAGCACTGGCTAGAATGATGTACATGTTGTACTCTGGCACAGCATGACACTACATTGCATTTATTCTAAGCTGAAGTCTCTTTGATTTAATGTTTATCTTCCCACTTATTTGTCATGCAAGTTGCCTGTATTGTACTTTTAAAAGTGAAGTCCAGATAACTTGTGTGTTTCCTGTTTGGAAAACTGGACAATCTGTCCCTCTATTCTGCAACCACACTGCTCTCCGTGCATCCTCTCATGTGGTTGAAAAGGTAATTTAGTGTATGCTTTTATCTAAAGCAACTTTCATGAACAATCAGTTACTAGAAGTCCCATCAATTTGAAAGTCCAGACACAGGGTCTTTCATAGCTGGGGTTTTGCACTACATCTTGGTCTCCTGTGTTCCAGACCTCCCAGGCTGTGAGACTGCTGTCATATGCAGTTGTGCTCAAACGTTTGCATACCTTTGGAGACTTGGTTATATATGTACCATTATTAAAGAAAACGTGATTGAGCAGGCAATTTGACTGGCATTTGCAAGGCTTTGGATATCTTTTTATATCTTTTTCCATCTTTATAAAGTTCCATTACCTTGTTAAGAAGGTCTTTTGACAGTTCTTTTCTGCTCCCCATGGCTCAGTATCTAGCCTGCTCAGTGCATCTATGTGAGAGCTAACAAACTGATTGACTTTCTACACAGACACTAATAGCAATTTAAAAAGCCACAGGTGTTTGAAATTAAACTTTAATTGCCATTTTGACCTGTGTGTGTCACCTTGTGTGTCTGTATCAAGGCCAAACATTCAAGGGTATGTAAACTTTTGATCAGGGCCATTTGGGTGATTTCTGTTATCATTATGATTTAAAAAGAGCCAAACAACTATGTGATAATAAATGGCTTCATATGGTCACTATCCTTATACAAATTACATGATCAGTCATATTTTCTAAATCTGCATGATCAGTCATATTTTCTAAATCAATGCCGAAATTTGACAATTTCTGCCAGGGTATGCAAACTTATGAGCACCACTGTAGGTGGACATCAATACAGTATTATTACTTATTAAGTATTATTACCCAGTATTATTACTGATGTTACTCTACTCAATTCCCTGTGATCATGGTAAATTAACTGTTTTACTTCATGAATGTCAGTCTCGGTCATAGTTTTAGTTGTGCTTATTTGAATTGTGTAACAAGTGGTGTTATGGAAGAATCCTCTGTGATTGTGTACATGCACGATCTATCTGAAGCACAGCTTTTTTTGGACATCCGGATGTTGTTACTGGTTGTTCACGCTCTCATTTACAAGCTCAGGATCGAAGGTTGCATCCTTCGAAAGAATCACTGAAATCTTGCATGCTGTTAGGTTTAATGAAATGCATTGGTCCAATATATTCGAGTATGTTTGTTTTTCAAATGATGACATAAAAAAGAAATTGAATGTTAGTTATTTTTCTGTTTAGTTTTAGTCACCAGTGGTTTCTGATTGCTTTGATTTCTGCTTTATCGATGATATGTTGAAGAGGAGAGATGGTGAATATATTGCGTTCCAGTAAGCATGTCTTCAATAAAATACTATTCTTGCAAGCATTGAAGTATGGTTTTGATGTGTGTTTCTGGGATCATAGGGATTTTTTGGCTCACGCAATGCATTCTGAAATTAAGGCAGTATTGAAAGAAGACATTTTAACCCTTTCCAGTCAGAGCGGAATGTTCCATGTCTTTATTGGTCAAGAGCTGCTGTTGTGTTAATGAGTATAATTTGGTGTGGCGACACCCTTTAAGAAAACATTAAGCTTTCTTTAGATGTATAGAAACAGCCCTTTCAAATCATATGAAACACTATAGGAACCCAGTCAATGAACTGGTGATCAGTTAAGAAATAATACCTGTGAAATATATATTTCAGACAAAATGTATTATTCTTTTGCCAAACTGCCATTTACACAACTTTCTAGTGAAGATAGATATATCGAATCTTCCTTGTTTTGTAATGTTTGAACATCTGAAATCAGAATAGACTGTTAACAAGTTACAGCTATTTAAGTGGCCAATGGTATTGTTTTTATAATTCTATGGAATGTTCGCTGACCAGTACCTTTTATCTAAATATTATATTATAACTTACCTTCACCAAAATCTCTTACAAAAAGCATTTAGTCTATAATAAGGAAAGATATAAACAAGTTAAAATATTATTAAAATAATTTTATTAAAATAATGTTTGGGGAATACATTGTCTCATATAAGTCTCAATATCATAACCATATTAAAATAGAATACATTGTCTAAAAACAAAGTCACAAATGTATCATATATAGTTATATTAAAGGATTGGGTAACACTTGATTTGGATAGTCAAGCTTTAGATGCTTTACAGACTATCTACACACTATCAATAACATTTCAATTAACTATTTACTAACGCTAATACTAACTTTAAAGCTCATCCTATCTTTCACCCTAACCGTTTCCCTAACCCTTACACTACAATGTATTCTTAACCTAAACCTGATCTTAACCAAAGCAGGAATTTACTTTGTTTTCCATTGTTTGTATGTAGTATGAATATCTGTAGCGCATCTATAGATGGTAATTTTAACTATTCAAATACAGTGTAACCAAGCATTGTTTTTTTGAGCTTACTTGCCTTTGATGATGATTTCCATATCAAGTTGAGTTCTTGGAGGTCATTAGCTATCTGAAATGCCTCCTTGCATTCTCAAGAAATCAGTGTGAAAACAACAGAATTGGAGCTACAAATTTCTTATGTAAACTTCATTAAGAACCATAACCAGCCAATTACATTGGTGAGAATATTATTTCCCCTGGCGGAACAGTATGGGATACGTGTATTTTTGTCAGAATAATCAGATATTCTTGTTTCATCTGTGAATATAAATAATGATATATCTGCGCCTAAGAAAGTCAAGCAACCCAGAACACCCAAAAGTGCTGCCTAGTTAGCCTGTGTATAACATAGATTGATAAATGGCCTCCATGCACATTCATTATAGCTGTTTTTTTCATGCATGAACTATCATTGATTGTTTGGTACAGTTTCGATACTTCCGATAAAACACAAATGTTCAGAGAAGTCCATGAATGACTGCACTCGTCATTAAGGTGCCTGTATGTTGGACAGTAGTTTGCCGGTGGAACCCAGCTCAGCCGGTCGGACCAGCATGGCCTTCATTCCTCGCTGAATGAAAGGCTTGTATGAACCTACTCCCAAAACCCTATATAAAGAGCTGCTGATCACTGCAGTCACAGAGGCACAGCATTATGGACAATTCAGACGAAACCTTCTCTCACGGTAAAACTACTACATAATATGCCTATGTATCTTCGGCTGTGCTACGGGCTTCCTAATTAAGTCAGTTTAATTTATATGAAAAGTATATTGAATGATTCTCTGCTGTGAAATACGAAGTACTACTGTCATAATGTAGCCCTAAAGCGTTGGCTGTAGAATGTTTTTTGTCTGTTGCAGACAGTGGTCTTTATTCCAGTTTTGGACTACGCCTGAAGACGTGACGCCTCGTTTTTGGTCTTTCTGGTGGAGTGGTTCTTAACAGTTCAACAGTTCTTTGCCAAAATTGTGAAATGTTTAGGACCACTTGATCAGGCGGACAAATACTTCCAGTGTAATAAGTGAAGTAGTCTACATTCTGAGGATCATTAATTATTTAGAGGCCTAGGCATATATTATGCTGCTTTAGTAAAATGATGGGATAATTAATTTAGAAGACCGGTTTACGCTGATTTCACGCAATGTCTTTAGGACAGCCTAATCAAAGATGACAGAAGTTTCGAGAAATCTGTAGACGCTTAACTTGTTTTATTCTTTACAAATGAATGCCTTCATTTTTAGCCCAATGCTCGTCTGTAAAGTTGCGGTCTTGGATTTGTCAGAGCATCGCGCTCTCTTTTGTGCCCCCTTGTGTTATTATAGGCTCATTATGTCCGACACAAGTCCAGACAAACCTTAGGCAGGGTCGGGTTAGTCGCTGTCTGAGGTGCTGAAGCAAAGGGCAAATTACATTCCAGACATTTAGAAAAAAAATATTTCGTAATTGTTATTGTTTTAGACGGAAAATAAAATGAAAGCCTATTGATAATATATAGCAGCCTCGAAAAATTATTAAATCTTACAGCCGCTAAGAGTAATGATATCAATGTTTCTAAAGAAATATAATTTGCTTTGTTGTATTGATGTACTGATGTATGAATCATTTATTAAAGTTCTATCCACAGATTATTCTCTCCATCCAAGACGCCGTTTTCTTTTCTCTGATCTCAGCAGTCTGCCAACACGAACAATATTTACTAAGCGGTTCTCATGAAGCACTGTGCACTGCGGAGGTTAGCAAGTTGGGTAAGGGTAAGGGTAAGGGTATTGAGCAGTATTAATGAGATGCCCAGAGCCATTACCCCAAATTCGCAAGGGCAGCAGATGTAGGGGGAGTCCCAAGGGTCGCGGTCCTTGGAATTTCATCAGCGGTAGGGGGTGACCGAAACCTCCTCCAGTGGGGCTGGAAAGCGGTCGGAAATAGTAAATCATATTTACTACTCAGAGTAATTGTTCTGAAGCTCCACTGAATCCTTAAAAATCCCTCTAAATGTGGTTTGGCATTGAGTAGGCCTATAGTAAGCTATGTGTTGATATGTGCGTTTGGGTGAGCGTTTATGTTGTTCTGGGGTGGGCAGGGGACATGGGCTTTATAAAGCATACACTTGCAGTAGCTAAAGTTTATTATGAGCATCCACACCTCAGTATAAGCCAACTGCATAATTTCAATAAACATATAAAAAAGAAATGCCCTTTAGAAGACGGTTTTAAGCCACTGTAACATCCCACAGATTAATCTTACCCCTAAAGCAGTATTTATCACAATGAAACACCTGAACAAAGTTTAAAAATCCTACATAGCCTAAACTAATCTTACATTTGAATTAAACTAACTATAAGCACAGAGCATTGTGCATTAAATTATGCATATTGCTTTGGCATAGGCTCATAATGAAATTAAATTTGATCTAAAATCACACGTGAAAACATTTTCAACCACCAAACCATATAAATGCTTTACAGAGACCACATCTTCAAAGAGCGCCAGCTACCAACGATTTTGTTATGGCGGTATGAAGGGCTGCTTATCTAAATCGAGGTCTTCTGTGTACAGCAGATAAGATTTTTATTAAGAGAATCGCCCTAATGTCCTGTTTTCAGCTTTCATACCACACCACATAATACACTTTCTCTACTTTATTACAGTTGTAGTTCAGATAGAATTATTTTAAATAAGATATATTTATGTCTTTAAAGTGCTTACATATTCCAATCTGATATGGAACTGGGAGGCAGCTTTGTAAAGCCAATACATCTTAGCCTCGTAATGAAATGCCCCAAGCCACACAGACATGAACGTAATAAAAGACGACTGCGTGCAGTGCTCGGACATCTTTGGTGCAATAAATTTAAGGTTTTCTCTACAACATAGTTGCATTCAGAATTTGATGGAGACGATACAATAAGTGAAATGGGTCAAGGCACAAGTTAAAACAAACATTTCAAACAGGTACATTAAGAAACAGTTGGATTCCGTAGCCTTCTTTGGCGAGTTTGTGTTTATAAATATGTGTTGAAGTAGCCGGCAGTAAGCGAAGCAAACCACTGGCTGACGGGAATAGCGCGATTGTGCGAATGAGTGAGCGACAGGAGAGAGGGAGGAGAGGGGTACTGCAAAAGGTTGTCCTCCTTAGCGAATGTAATTTTGTTACAAGACCTGCGAGGTAGAAGACCACGAGTGAGGAGTCCAAGGATGGAGAAAAAAGTACCATACATGTGGAATTAATGTTTGGATTACGGATTGGTCTTATTGGTTTATTTTCTTCCTGGACTGTTGGCCATGCACAAGAGAAATCTTTTTGCGCACACACGGCAATTGTTGGGCATTGAGTGGAGTGATCTTGGAGAGATAGTAAGCTTTCTGTGAGTCATTGTTGGATGTCCGGAATACCTTTTGGATTGAAACCATGCGATGTTCCCGTTTATATAAATGTCACCTGATATTTATAAATATTTCCTGAAATGGAAATAAATAAACGAATTTAGATGTCTATTCGGTAACCCAGGGCGTGGAATTTTACGCACATTTCCCTCAATGGCTTTACCAAACTCCTCCGGCTCTGCAGCTGACAACTCAAACCCCAGTCTCATAGATCTGGGTACGTTCTTCGTGGACTCAGATATAATTTTTGGATTTACGAGTCATCTTCTGAGGAGAAAAACAAAGGTGAGTGCACTCTAGAATCGCTAGAACACAAACTAATTAATCTAGCATAATCCACACTGTACTACCTAGACAAAGTAATAAAAATAAAGCTGATAGACGAAGTGATGTGATCAGCAAAGCAACAGAGGTGAAATTACAAGTATCCCAAGCTACAATGACTATTTTCTCGGACCCTGTCCATCTTAACATGACGTCCGTTATTTCAGGACCATGAACAGCTCCCGTGATTGTCCACTGTTATCTTACCAACACTGCCAACTTCATAACCGCCTCACTGAATTTGATTTATCTTCTTAATAATTTCAACAAACAGAAGAGAATAGCAGTGTGTATGGTGCTTTGTGGTCCCAAACACCTATTGCTCTAATAAGCAATTTGGCTGTAATCGCTGCGCTCATTCTGTGTGCGCTCTCAGTAGGAACAGAGCACTTTCAAACATTAAGACGCGAAATCCCGACAAGCGCACGCAAAGGTCATAATGGCAAGCTTGATTTCCTTCTCACTGTCAAACAATACATGTAGTGATATGACAGAGTGATGCAATAACTACACGAAATTATTCTGAAAAAGTAAGAAGGAAATGGACCAAACAATCCTGATAACCATGCGATCTATTGGCCTACTTTAAATGGGAAATTAGAACAATACTGTTTTATTAACAGGAAATATGTTGACTACTATTGTCATTATTGTGTCTGTGGTCTGATAACCATGGTTATTGTTTCAAAGGAAAACAGCGTTTTGTTATTTATGATGAAGTGTTTTTTTGTCGATTTTGTAGTTTATTTTTGTAGAGTACAGCTTATGTGCAATCATAATTAAATGTATTTAATTTGCTACCATTTGCGTAGTCAAGCGTGGACCAACTCAGTCGACCACACCAACACAGATAGATGGACAGACGGACTGACAGACAGACAAAGACTTCAACTGGGTCATGCGAGGGTATAAGAAATCCTCAAAACGAAGCACGAGGCTGCCGTTGCTTACATCATCAACATCAAATATTTAAAGTTTATCAATTAAATATTTAACCTGACCCCTATATTTTGGGACATTCATCCAGCAATCTGTGAGTTTACCAGCAGATGGCGCCAAAGTAGCAAGAACCGGACGCATATATGCATATAGTCCTATAGGCTACAGCCTTGAATTTACTAGGATTGCGTTGAAGGCGATGGCTGGAAATGGTCTGGTCCCATGAAGAACATGTTTCGTCCACTGACTATCCTTCAATTACCAAAATCGTCAAAATCACTAGCGATATTTAAATAATATCGACATAGTCTTTGGCAGTGAGTAATATTTATAAACTGTATCGGATTGATAAAATCAGAAAATAATAGGCTACAATGAGATATTTCAGATAGATCAGCCCAATAATCTGTAAAACTAATTCATGTATCAAATTTTGAATGGAGTCTATAGGCTGATGCAGTCCAGTCATGACAAAAAAGTTCCTAAAAAAATGTGAACCCTACTCATTTAAGAAAGTTGATTCCCGAACCAGCCCCCAACCCACACACACATCTCTATGTGCACACTCAGTAGCCTACCAAAATTCTCTGGGATTATACCGTCATGGGACTGATGCAGGACACAACCATGTTTAGCCTACTTTGACAGATTTGCAAGTGCTATCAGAGTTATGCTGAAGTAACAAGTGCGTATGGTTTCACGCTTTTTGCAACTACGCAGACTTTTTATAATTGATTATATGTGAAAACTACGTCTAAGGAGGGATACCCATACCCGGGAAAATGAAGTCAATTATGGGAAATGAAACTCATGGACGTGACCTAGACAACCGCCGATTTACTGTAAGTGTTTTACACAATCAGTTAAAATGGTTTACATATGTCGCCGCTCGCGTTTTTTTGAACGTATTTAGCCTACTTCTGCAGAATAGTAGCCTACTGGTCGAGTCTACCTGTTCATATTGACATTCATGTAGGTTGTCAAAGTAGTTAACGAACAAATTCATACAAGTAGGCTTTCACACCTGCGCTTGTGCCTACACGTTTGAATATAGGCTATATTTACCGCAATAATGACCAGTGTATTTTTCTTCCTGAAAAAAAATATTGTGTTTTAACCGAGTTACCTTTATCTCTTGGCGAAGGTGGAGGGTTGTCCCAGCGGAGAGTCACCGTTCCCTGTTCATCTAAGTACCAGGAAAATGGTTAACTCCGCGGAGGACCCGCGGTTTAGCAGCCGGCTACCCCCTGAGGGCGCAGGGTCGGTGACGGTCTCGGAATCGGAGAGGAGAGACGGGAAAGGAAGCTTTTGTCAACATTGTGAAATTAAAGTTACGGAGCTGAAGAGGCAAGTGCTGGCATTGGCAGACCCAAGTTCCTTAAAGGTTTGTGAAGCATTTAATAACTTTAATTTGAGTATTTACTGTAGTACTGTTTGTCTTTTAACTGTGGGTCTGACATTAATAATTTCCATTAACTCTAGATCAAGGCTAGTTGATCAAACTGAATTGACTGACTCCTCCACTTTGTTGACCAATGAAATGGGTCTTACGCTGTTCTTGACTACGACTGAAATAAACGCAACAAAGAATTTTGGGTGCCACGCAGTTAGACTATGTTTATATTTAGAGACTGGAGATCCAGGGCAGGAATATCGACGGGCATGCACGGCACGTGCCCCAGGCCCGACCTCCAGGGCACTGTCCATTCGACAAGATCGATGGTAATACGATTGCAAGGCCCAAACCAAATCCTCAATATATTTGAATTAATATTCTATAAGAACAGAAACTTAGCTCCAGTGAACTCCTACTAGAATCAGTCACTGGTCGTATGTTTATTATGAGGCAGTTGGTTATGGTAGATGAGTCTGTATTTATTAGTTGACCTCATTAGCTCTTGGCTTAACAGGGTCAGGCTGACTTGTTTCCACTCATGTACAGCAGGTGATATTGGGGCACACAGATGGCATGCTAAGAATAATGTCAGAGTCATGACCGGTGCCCGAGTCTTGTCTTGTGGTCCTTATCACAAATGGGCACCTCATTGATGGTATGACGTCTGTACCCACTGTTTATGTGCCTCGAGGCCAGGTGAGGCAGGCTTTAGGACTGTATTCCCAGCATGCAGTAGTAGCTGTATCGGTATCTCCCCATTCCAACATACCTTATTATACAGCACTGGTTGACTGGGTGTAGAGGCAAAACATAAAATGTCCTTATCCTCTGTAGACTCTACTCTAGTCTAGACTCTAGTCCTCTCATGACTCTAGTCATGAGAACCTGTGGGGCAATTACTCTGATTATAATGTCACAGTCTTCCTGTGAAGTCTTTTATTTGTCTGCTCACAGCCACATGCTGTTTATGGATGTGAAAGCTCAGCATCTGAGACTGAAAGGTCTTTGGAAGTGGCCCATTGTTTTGCTACACAATGCTTCAGTCTCTTTATTTAGTTGTCAGGGGTGGGGTGGGGTGAGGAGGGGAGAAAATAAGCGAGCCACTGGTGGTGGAGTCTGAGGAGGAAGTTAAGTCCCAGTTGACCTTCGCCATGCATTGAAAGTGTTCCTGTATGGCTTGCCCTGCAATTCCCACCGCTGTTAAATATAGGCCCTCAAACGTTGTGTTGTTGATTCTGCCTTGAGTTTGCCTCAGGGTTTGTTCTCTTTTGTTGTTATATTGGTGGGAGGGTCTCCTTCTAGACTCCGATTCCAATCCCTCCAGCCTCCTCTGAATCCGTTCAGCTCCACATTTCTGACAGGAACAGGGAGAGGGGATGAGGGTTGAACTTCATCACTCGAGTCTGTCACCGAGTGTGGTTTTGTCTCTGTGATGTCTGTATGATTGGATGAGGTTCTCAATTTGCATTCGCCTTGTGTTCTGAAACTCCATTGGAAGAGAATGCCAGAGGGACTTTGGGAAGGAGACGAGGAGATAGGACAGGAGGTGGTATGCTTTTAAGATCTTCCCCTTGTTCAAAATCCCCTCCCCCCAAACAGACATACAGGTACCATCTGCCAGTTCTTCTCCTTGGGAAAGGAACCCTCCCTCTCAGGCACCTGTGTGGTCCTCTCCAGGTGTGGAGGGGTTGGAGGGTAGGATGAGGGCTGCCCCTTCCTTCTCCCATTATGCACATGTTGATGGCTTAATTGGGCCCTAATTCTGAGGTGGTAAACAGCCAGGGCATGTTGCTCTGGCTGTGCTCGCTTCATGGTATGGATTTCTCCAGCTGCAGGAGAAAGGGCCCCATTGTTCGGTTGGGCCCATAGTGCCCACCTGGAGGGTCCGGCTGGATGTGGCTGTGGATTGATGGCTTTCACAAATGTCCTTTGGTGGAGGAGGGCCAGGTGGTCTGTGGTGGAAATATGGCTGTAGAGAGATGTCGGTGCTTTTTGGTACCTGTGCTGGTGGATGGGTGCCAGTTGAGTTGGAAAAGTGAGGGCGCAGTCTGTTTATTTGATCCCCGCCATTCCATTTCTGTGATGGGTGTAGGTGAGCCTGCCCCCCTATACTCTCCCTAACCCCCCCCCCCTGCAGTAGCAGCCAGCAGATTAATTCAAGGAAGACAGTTTGGGTTGAATGAGTTTACAGTGGTGACGCCTTAGGCAGGGACCGGCTTGGGACAGTTCCCTGAGAAATGCCTGAGAGGTAGCTTTCACGTCATCCTGATGGTCCTTCGAAGAACCCTCTCAGGCTGGTCTAATGTTGTTCTGACTCACCGGGGAACCTAGAGTGCTCGTGTTCTCCGTAGTGTCTCCGGTCTTAGTGTCAACCTGACGGAGCTCAGGATGGCAGCGGGCAGGAGTGCCGTACAGCTGGACCGGGAGGGACACGCCTGCTGCAGTGCTGCTAGCTGTTGCCGAGGGAAACGAAGGGTCAGCATTAGAACAATGAAGGTTGACAGGTGATTTCTTTATGGTCTGCTGCGGCCTGCACATCCACTGGCAGCAATTAGTATTTTTTCACGCTCGCTGCCTTTAAGTGCCTGTCTCATTCCCCCCATGTGTTTAGTTTTAATATTTATAGCTGACTTGTGCTTGGCCTGACCATACCCATACACACTGTACCACTTCCCCTCGCTTAACACAGTCAGTCCCATAATGCCTAGTGATCTTAATAATACAATATCAAATCTCAATGTAATTCTAAAGCTTAACTCTGTCACAATGAGGGTTTTGTCCTTGAGATAAGATCCTGCTCTGAAGTGAAATACATTTTCTTGGACATACATTACCCAGACACTCTTAGAAAGAGGCACTCAGAAGAAACCCTGGGATAATGGCCTTATAGGACTGATGCAACAGAGGCCGCTGAAGTGGAGACACAGAGGTTCTACAGACTTGATTCTCAGCCCCAATCAAAGGCATTCACCTGATTAATGTACAGTATTTCATTCATATAATTAAAAACTAACACAACTTCAATAGTAAATGGCAGACAGTCTGGATGGCTGAAGCATAAATTACACACTGTATTTCATGTGGCTGGATATGAAGGCAAGGTGAGGTATAATAGGAGGAAAGATGATCACTTAAACACTAACGTCCTGTTCAAAGCACCAATTACCCTTCTCCCGTAATCAGAGAATCTGTCAACATTCAGCGTGCCTATAGAAAGACCATACCAGTACACCTGGCTTAGATCCACCTGTGTTTAATGAACGTTACCCCCCTCCTTCACCCCTTCACGTGGTTTTTGCCCTGAAAGGGTTACTCAGTATTTTGGCCGTGTTGTGTGATGGATTGGGAGGTCAAAGGTTTTTTTTGTCCCCACTGTCAGCCATCTCATGAAAAGTTAAGGAGCTGTCAGTGACAACAATGGGCCGTTGGGTTTCTATAGGCCCTAAAGCCTGGAGGTATTGTGGCACACATGGGCTTTAATTCCTCAGTCATGGCCAGGCAGCAGCATCTGAAGCCCCTAGTCCTCTTTTAGACAGACTGACAGTTACTTGATATGGCGGTTGAAAGGAATATTCTCTCTCCCCATCTAAAACTATCACCCAATCCTTGAAGCTCCTTGTAAAGCAATATTTATAGACGATGAAACACACCATAGAAAATATGTCCTATGGAAACTTCAAATCTTTTTTTCAGTCTTTTTTTGTTTGTACACCTCACTGCATTCAATGTAAGTTAAACAATACCGTATATTCATTGGCTAACACATTTTACATTCCAGTCAGTCCCATTGTGTATGTGCAGAAAAGTGTGTATGTGTGTGTTTTTGTTTTTACAGCCAGGGCCGAGGAGAGTTTATGCAGGTTTGTCCTTGTGACTCAGAGAGATACTACAATAGGTAGATATTGTGTGATGGGTGCAACAATGGGTACAGATCAATCAAACAAGCACCATAACCTGCGTCATCACACAGATATTTAAATAAAGACAGTATACAGACTGGACTTGAATGTTTAACAGCCTTGCAGGGGTTTGTGTCCAGACCTGGATCAATCTGAGCAGTTAGAGGCAGAGGCCAGCGACAGGCACAACTCACCTCTCTCTTAACATTTGACCTCTGCCCTCTGGCCACATCCAAACCAGGTTTAGTGGCCCTGGGCAGTGTGGCAATCTGCGCAGCTAGGGGAAAGAATAGAGGACTACTGAATGAAGTGTTTTATTGGTGTTTGCTGGCAGTGACTGAACATGCCTTCTGTTTGCTCACAAGCTGTGAATAACGGTGATGACCAGGTAGGCCTAGTGTGTGGACAGTGTATACTTAGATGCAGACCCTCTAATCTAGTGGCACCCAGGGGGAACATTCTGCACTGATGATCTCTGGCCCTAGCAACCTATAGGCTGGTCAGGTTTTGAGATCGCTGGGTCAGTTTTTGACTCGAGAATGTGCATTTCATGTTTAAATGGATTGAACGGGTACGTTGATTCCTGACAAAAAAAAGAGTAGTTCCTAAAGGTGTAACATTTTTTTAAAAATCGCCTATGTTCCTGTTATTTGTTTATCCATCTGTTTGCTTGTTTGTGATTCTGTGTTTTTATTGTTTGTATGCTTATTGGTTTGTGTACAGGCTTTTTGGTGACCAGCTCCTAAATATCAACCCCTCATAGCAAGATTGGACAGCTTTGGAAATAGGTCCAGGCTGGTACTACACATATTTGGCCCAACAAAGACTAGGGCTAGGAATTGGCTAAATACTACCCTGTGGTTAGCGGCCTAGGTGTTTGGAGGTTCTGTCTGTACCCCCGAGTGGCCATACCTATGTGCTATTTGAATCCTTCTTGAGATGTAAATGTTTGGATCTCTGCGTCTCTGGTTTTGTACATATGTTCTGCAGAGGTGATTTCAGTGAAGTTCTTGGATGTCATGGCTAAGCATCCATATGGACCTTTTCAATGTGGAGGTATCACCACCTTTGTAGCCCTTGGAGATGTTTTAGAGCACACCGAACTATCATTCACTCACAACTACCTATTCAGGGTTGATTTGGCTGTGCCAGTGTCGAGGCTCGCCATGCATTCAAACTGGGAGAGGGATGTATCTGAAGAGATTGAAGGTATTAGGGTTAAAACCTTTGAGAGAGAGAACGAGAAAGAGAGTGAGAGAGACAGAGTTCAGACTGAGTGAGCCTGAGAGAGGTCAGGCTGATTGAGCCTGCCTGTCTACCTGGCTGGCTGCTGTTTCTCAGGCTTGCCTGGGGGCTTACATCTACCTTTGTTGATTGCCCTCTGACCTGTCTATCAACTCTCCCAGCCTCTACTGTGGGATAGGGTTTCAGGGAGCCTGCCTGGCTTGGAACAGGTGTACGCTGCCAGGTTTCGAACAAGGGGCTGGGGACAGGATGGACAAGTTCTGAGTGAAGGAGAAACAGACAGAGGGACAGGGAAAGGGGTTGTGGGAAGTCATAAAATCTAAGCTTGAGGTATACATTCTTAAGAAAAAGGATTGAACGTGATTATCAATCAGTCAATCGATCAAATGTATTTATAAAGCCCTTTTTACATGAGCAATTGTCACAAAGTGCTTGTACAGATACCCAGCCATAAACACCAAAGAGCAAGCAACAACAAGAAATGTACATATATTTTGGTATAGACTTGTAGGAATTATGTAGCTTTCCTAAAACATAATGGAAAATTGTTTGATTTAACAATGAAAGTGCCTTTAATGTTATTGTGCATAAAAGCAGATTATACAAAATTTATTAAGATATCCATAGAACATAGAAAAAGTATTGGTTTGTCTTTTATTTTATTGTTTGGGAAAAAAAATTTTTCCCCACATTGTCCAATTTCCCAAAACGTACTGTGCTTAACCTCACCACTGTAGATCAGCCTGTGGGTTTCCTGGAGCATCTCCTTGTTCCAGAGACTTTACTGAATATTGATCTTATTTTTATTATTCTTTAGCTCCAGCTGGTCATTTTTAAGGAATTTATTTGTAAGTGCACCTGCTTTTCCATGGACTCGGCTACATCTAAGCCTCTGTGTGTCTGAGCGGAAAATGATTTGTGTCCCAAACGGTTCGATATGTACAGACGTCTCATTGGCGTCTCGGTAAGGCACCACACCTCCACAAAACGATGGAAAATGAAGAATTCTGGTAATGCATTTACCGTAATGGCTTATATCGGCGGATTTGCAGCATTCTGATGAGCACAGTGAAATAAATATGGTGCGTCTAGGACATTATGTATTGCTGGAAACCGACATGACCAAATTCCATCACTCCCACGTGATGATAGACTCGTATGGGTAATTACGGTAAACCTTAAGAACTGTTAAAGTCCTTTCTTGTTATATTTCGGTTCTAGTCACAGTTCTAGCAATTGGTCAATTACGGTTCCACAAACCTTTTGAAGAGGGTCATAGGCAAAGGTGTAAAAAGTACAAAGTAAAGGTGCTCGGCTGTGTTAGCCAGTTTTGGGAAGTTCCTAAGGAAGAGCTAAATGACCAGGTAAACAGAGTTCATAACTAACCAGTGACCTTTATTTATAATTTACACTCTTCCTTTTTATTTAATTGATCACTGGTTAGTTTTGAACTCCCTATACCTGTTTTTTTAAATCTTAGATACTTCCCTAACGCGGTGAACACAGCTGAACCCAGTTGCGTACTTTTACTTTGTACATTTTACCTTTTCTGGTCTTAGGACTTCTCCACTGAATATTATTCGCCAAAAATGTGAATAATATCCATCATGACTAGTAGGTCTGATAAGAATTCTGGGAACTCATTGAGGAAGTAGCTTAAAAAGTGAGTAGACTGCATAGATTTCATGACTACAACCAAGTAATTTGTTTGATTGTTAATTGGTATTTGGTGTCGTAAATGTTTCCAACATTTTTGCCGTTACAGAATGCATGGGGGATACAGTCACTGGTGTAACCATGATTCTGTTTTC
Source organism: Esox masquinongy (assembly GCA_016801175.1). Lineage (NCBI taxonomy): Eukaryota > Metazoa > Chordata > Actinopteri > Esociformes > Esocidae > Esox > Esox masquinongy. Next base: position 101,289 of record JACXGI010000228.1, on the reverse strand, counting down.
TATTTTGGTTGTATCTGCTTGGTTGAGTTCCACCCCGCTGAGGCCAGACTGGAAAGGAGCGTGGGCTGTGCGGCCTCCTTCTCGATGTCCTCCGTGGTGAGACGGGCTAGCCTGGGCTGTGCTTTATGGCATGTGTGCAGTATTAAACTGCAGAGCAATAATCTGATGTCAACCAGCGACGACAACACAGGCATCAATCACAACCAAGCCCTGCTGTATCTGTATGGCACATTCAGACTGCGTCTCACCCACTCTGTCCATGTTATCGCGCTACACTCAGGCAATCCCTTGTTGTTCCTTTGCTTAGCTATTTCTTTAGCCTGGTCTGATTGCTTTTCAGTGCTTTTTGATTGATTATTTTGCAGCACACATATGACCACATTAGTGGTGTCTGAGAGACGGTGGTTGTATTTGTAAAGAGGACTGCGTGTGGCTGACAGAGTGCAGTAATGTGTTGACCTCCCTCTCCCCTGTGGATTCTAAACCAGTCTGGCAACAACAAGAGGAAACAGCCGTCAGCTTTGGGGTGGGGCCGCAGGAAAGCACCTTCCAGGGAGACTTTGGTTGGTTGGCCTGCGTGGCCTACATACATAAAGCATGAGCTGATGCTCATCAGTCATCATCAGGGCCAAGTAGGAGAATCTGTTTAGGGACAAGTTTGGAATTCACCACCTGGACGAGCTGCTGTCTCTCTGCTGTGCTGAGGTGGTTAATACCAGTCGGACACTGGACAAGATTAGACAGGATCCCTCCTGACTGCATCTACCTCCAAACACACACACTGGCTACAAATAAAGCCGTCAGACCATCTGGTGGGATCTGCTGCTTCTGCCTTACGACTGGGTGAAGAGACATCCAGATGTTCTCCTGTTTACCTGGTGAAGGGGAGTGGACCTTAGTGATGGGGGTTTTGCCACAAAGATATAGTCTTTAATATAAGTTTATAGATTTTGTCATACCTAGTGAGAGAAGCGAGCTGCATCTGTGCTCTCCTATATATTTTACAGGATGCCTTTGAAATAACATGAAGACAAGTAATACCAATTCACCATGTTGTTGCCTCTTTGAGAAGAGGAAATGTTCACTATATAAAGTTCCCGTTACTTGTACATAAATCACTTTGAGGTTTGGGAGGTGCTTTGACAGAATCCATTGAAGAGTGGCATCTTCTAATAAAAGGAAGGATCAGTATTGACAGAAACGTCTCGCTTTTGTCTTGCTCCATGTCGGTTAGTTTGAATTGGTCAACATCACACACAATAGTGCTTGCCTGAATGTCAGTCAAGGAGATGGCTTCTTTGGTTAGAGTATGTAATCAAATACCCAGGACCCAAAGTGAAACAGTATGCAATTGTCCAGCTGTAGTAGGACCCATGGTCCGGGGCGTGGGTCCAATGGCGTCCCAGGTCATGGAAACCACTCACACAGATGGGATGCATTAGCATGACCAGCTGACAAGGAAAGAGCTGTTGTGTGTGTATGTGTGTGTCTGTGTGTGTGTGTGTGTGTGTGAAAGGTTGTTGTGTGCTGTCTGACTGTGTTTCTACTGGGTTCCATATGACATGAACTGAGATACAACAGCCTGTCAGATGAATATATCTGGAACTGATTCGGAGTATTGGAGAAAACAATTGTTGAGATATATTTCCAGTTTGTTTCTCAGACAAGAGGGCTGAGTTTGAGTTAATCATTCCCTGGCTCCATTAAGCGTGGAAAGTTGACAGCAGGCCTTGTGGCTGCAGACAAATCACCAGACTTATAGCGATGTGCTGAAAGAGAACGCCAGTGCTGTTTATCCTTGCCAAGATGGATCTGTATTCAGCAAACTCCAAGTCCAGCATCTCTGGGTGTGGCAGCCACAGCTCCCCTCCTCAGAACAAACACGCAGGATCACTGGGCATCGTGGGTAATCTGGACTTGACACTGGTGTTTGTTTTCTCCCCTCAGTCTCAATTGGACATCTGTTTATGGAGCGCTGCTTAATCTCACTGGCTCCCCGCCAATTCTGACAGTTTAGATTGGCCAAGGCTTACCTGTTGTAAATGTGTGTGTGTGTAATACATGGTGCGTCATAAATATTTACTGTACACTAGTTAAAGTTCACACTGCTTCTTATTAATGTTTGAGTGTCCTACTCCTTGAGGAGGGAGGAGTGAGGGTGTGTGTATTTGTGTGTGCATTTAGTACTTCGGTACCCTCAAAATAATGAGAAGGCCTGATCAGCCTGGGGTATATGACAGACTTGTAGTTCTGTTATCAGGGTATCTCTGCCGTGTTCACAGGATGACATTGCGTAGCCTCCAGAATTCAGGACTTTTTAAAACCAAGACAAAGTAATGAGGAACTGCTTTTTGTCAGCTGTCAGGCGAAGCTTGGTGTTATGGAGACGGATGTGCTCCCTGTCTCCATACATATCTATATAACTGTTACATTTGACTGTTTGAGTCCTTTTAACTGTAATGTGATTTGTAGATTTGAATAATGTCTTTTAACTGTGTGTGTATGTGTGTCTATGAACCAGACGCGAATAGAGAGTGATAGAGAGATAAGTTGGGGAATAGCATGTATTTGGTTTCACGACGAGCAACAAGCTTTCATAAGTGTGACGGACACTCTCTATTGTTTAGGTTCTTAACACAGACAATGGGATGTTTCAAGCCTCTGTTCGTCTCAGTCATCAGTACTCTGTTTGGAATACAGTAGGTATAAGGTATTTGACTGTTAAAATTCAGAAAACCCGTTGCTATCAGTCTACACGTCTATCCTGCCACTGGCGGCTACGGTGTTGTTGCATAAGGACAGACGACACGCGTGACTTTACACATTACCTATGTCCTTCAGTGGAGCTAGCAGGGCAGACTTGGAGAAGCAGCACTTTGCGCTTGCGGTGTGACAAGGACTCTGCGGAGGGTGAAGGCTGTCACTGGGCTTGCAGCTTGGCACAGGGCCTGGCAACACTCACACTGACTGCAGACCGACTGTCTGTGAAAGACAAGTGACGAACACTCTGCTGCTGGGGAACTGTCCATTATTCATGCTCCACACGTCTTAGGATGGATCTTGGTTAGAAACCCAACAATGCCTCTCTAGTCTCAGGAGCCCGTCCCTGTGCTTCACTAACAGTAGAAGCAATGTTGTTCTATTACATGTGAAAAGAAATACAATGTTAGGGTGTGGTGCCTGAAGCTACCATTAAGTATTGACCTTTAAAAAGAAACGTAACATCCATTGTGTGATAAGCGAAAATGACAATGTTTGTGAGTTTCTTCAGAATGGCAATCCATGTTTCAACGTAAGACTTAAACTAAGATGTTTTATGTTCAGTCTGCTTCTTATTAGTTTTGCTTACCATGCGGCCCATATTCTGAAGTCCAGATTTTGGGGGTATGTACACCCCACAAGGGGTACTATGTACACAAATCAAAGGTTGAATTTATATTTAGTTTGCCCATTCTGTGAGATTAAAGATTTAGCGAGTCAATGTAATGTCAGTAATTCTGGAATTGTTTCAATATGCCAGTGGAAAGCCTTCACTGAAGACAATAACACTGCATTCTTCACAAATTACAGTAAGTTCACAATTGCACTGAGAAACAAAAACTGAAAGGAGAACTGTGAGGACACTCTAATGCAGGGGTGGGCAATATTTTTCACTGGGGGACCACACTGAAAATGCCAGAGTGCATCGTGGGCTAGATTACTTTTCTAACCAACATGCCTAAAAAACACACAGCATAGCTAACTCTGTTAACTTGCATATTATATTTATGCATATTTATTTTCCATGCAACACCGTTTTCATAATCAAACATAATTTACTTTAACAATGTTTTTTTTTATTATTTTCTGTTAACAACTGTTATTATGGCAGGCAAAGGCCTAAAAAATCCCTTTTTAGGGTTATTACTCAACAGAAATGTTGCAACACATATTTGCCTTAAAACTTAACTTTCAACTCAACAGAGTAAGTTTACTACAGAAGGTATAGTGTATAACAGTTTTATAGGTTTAATAGTTATTAGGGCAGCCATAAGTCTATGAAATCACTTCTGAAGATTTTCACTCAAAGCAAATGTTGGTATAATTGCCGTCGTCTAACTTCATACAGTATATTTTTTGTACTACGTGCTTTTAACGACAGTTATTCCAGCAGCCCAGACCCAAGAAATCAACTTTTAGGGCTACTCACTCAATATGAACAGGAGAGCCTCGTATGGACGTTGACAAGTGAGGTGAAGTCAGGAGTCATTTCTGTTGAAGCAGTGTGCGGTACTGTTGAAGCAGTGTGCGGTTCTGTTGAAGCAGTGTGCGGTACTGCTGCAAGATATTCATCAGTGAGGCTGCATCAGCGCTTGGACTTGTTGAATTGTCAATTCTTTTTTAAATACCCTGCTTTTGTTATCAACTTTTCTTAGGCTCATTTCCAGAGATCGCTAGCCATCAATTGCGTATAGTACGTACAAATGATAACTTCCGCGCGTGGATTGTGGTGCTGGTCCCTACATATCATAGCAACGCAAATACCTTGTTTCAACTAAAAGGTATTTTAAACAGACAGTATGATACTGCTGTACTTGTTACTGGGAGTGCCACGGGACTTTTAATTTGAAAATAAATAATTATGCAGCAGTAAATAAACTAACGTAATCTTAGGACCTCGTCAGGTATTTTTTATTTTGTATTATTTTAAAAGTTTTGGATGTATCGCGGGCCGGATAGAATTACTCAACGGGCCGGATCCGGCCAGGGGGCCTTATCTTGCCCAGGTCTGCTCTAGTGACTGCACAGTTAAAGGGGAAGTTCACCCATTTTTAAAGGTGGCCTTATTTTCCTTGTATTTGTGCATATGTAGGCAATATCCCAAAATGTTTTATGATATTTTGTTTCTTTGCATAGACAATTGATTGTCACATAATGCCAGGTTATGCCTTGTAATTGTCAACAATGCATCATGAACATGTATCTAAACATGTTATACAAACACTTCAGTACACTCCAAACCGATAATATTACAAGCACAAAGGAGAGAAAATAAGGCCACATTCAGAAATGGGTGTACTTCCCCTTTACAATGATATTCATCAAATATTATCTGCTCAGTTGTAATATGAATCTAGTTTCCCAAGTGTCAGGCCTGACTACAGTAGTTATGGACTGTCTGGCATCTTTGGATCATTGTTGCCCAGACTGCTTCTCATTGTTGTACCGACCGGGTTATTCAGAGGAAAGTGAGTGTTCCTTTGCTTACATAAACAGTAGATGAACTCTGTCATGAAGAGCTCATATGTCTCCTTCCTTAGTGACATCGTTGTTATGAAAACTTTGAAGTCTCTTTTTTTGACAACCGTGCTGTATCACCATATCTCTTTAGATTACAGACAAAGACAATGGATAGCTTGACGTTACAATTGCTTCTCTATAACGCTTTGTGCTGAACAATAACTTATAACGATAAAGTGTTTGAAAGATGTGCCTGAACCTGCATTACCTTAGTTGACTATGTTTTTTTGTGATGAGAAATCTTCAGGTGAACTTTATACAGAGTTTTGGCTAACAAAATTTTTAATGTTCATACAGTTAGGTCCGGAAATATTTGGACACTGACACAATTTTCATAATTTTGGCTTTGTACGCCACCGAAATGGATAAGAAATGAAACACCTGAGATGCAATTGAAGTGCAGACTCTTAGCTTTAATTCAAGAGGTTGAACAAAAAATATTGTGTGAAGTGTTTAGGAATTGCATCCATTTTCAAACACAGTCCCCTTATTTCAGGGGCTCAAATGTAATTGGACAAATCATAAATCATAAATAAAATGTTCATTTTTAATACTCGAGAATCCTTTGCAGACAATGACTGCTTGAAGTCTGGAACACATGGACATCAGCAAACACTGGTTTCCTCCTTTGTGATGCTTTGCCAGGCAGTTACTGCAGCTGTCTTCAGTTGTTGTTTGTTTGTGGGTCTTTCTGCCTTAAGTTTCGTCTTCAGCAAGTGAAAGGCATGCTCGATTGGGTTGAGATCAAGTCATTGACTCAGCCATTGCAGAATATTCCACTTCCTTGCCTTAAAAAACTTCTGGGTTGCTTTCGCGATATATTTTGGGTCATTGTACATTCTCTAAAGTGAAGCGCCATCCAATCGACTTAATCTGAGCAGACAATATATCCTTGGCCATGCCATCACACTGCCTCCACCGGGTTTTACAGATGATGTGGTATGCTTCGGATCATGAGCCGTTCCAAGCCTTCTCCATACTTTTTTCTTCCCATCATTCTGGTACAGATTGATCTTAGTTACATCTGTCCAAAGAATGCTGTTCCAGAACCGGGCTGGGCTTTTTTAGATGTTTTTTGGCAAAGTCTAATCTGGCCTTTCTGTTCTTGAGGCTTATGAATGGTTTGCACCTTTTGGTAAAGCCTCTGTATTTGCTCTTGTGAAGTCTTCTCTTCATGGTAGACTTGGATAATGATATGCCTACCACCTGGAGTGTTCTTCATGTGTTCTTAGATTACAGACAAGTGTTCTTTCTTGGCTGGATGTTGTGAAGGGGTTTTTCTTTACCATGCAAAGGACCCTACGATCACCCACCACTGTTGTCTTCTGTGGACGTCCAGGCCTTTTTGTGTTGCAGAGCTCACCAGTGTGTTCTTTTTTTCTCAGAATGTACCAAACTGTTGATTTGGCCACTCCTAATGTTCCTGCTATCTCTCTGATGGATTTTTATTTTTGCAGCCTATTTTTTCTGTTTCACTTGCATTGAGAGCTCCTTTGACCGTGTGTTGTGGGTTCACAGCAACAGCTTCCAAATGTGAATGCCACACCTGGAACCAACTCCAGACCTTGGTTAATTGATGAAGAAATAACGAAGGAATAGCCCACACCTGTCCATGAAACTGCTTTTGAGTCAATTGTCCAATTACTTTTGGTCCCTTGAAAAAGAGGGGGCTACATAAAGAGCTGTAATTCCTAAACCCTTCCTCCAATTTGGATGTGAATACCCTCAAAGCTGGGAGACTGCATTTTAAGCCCATCATTATTTAACTGTAACTTGAACATATTTTGGTAAACAGCCAAAATAACAAAACTTGTGTCAGTGTCCAGTTATTTCCGGACGTAACTGTAGATTCCGCATATCGTGTTTCTTGCAGATCAATCATGCGTCTCCAAGGGGAGTTGCATTTAAAGCCAGACTGGTTCCTCATAGGAAGTGGGACCTATTTACCCAATGGCATGACTTTAGGTGTAACAGTATTGCATGTAATGTATTTACTGTCCTCTCTGATTTTATCATGCGGGACAGTGTAGAGAATCCCTTATTCATAACCTTGTTACCGTGGCGCCGGTTTATGATGTCACTGTCTTCACATGGTTGTCCTGAGCAGTCCTGTTCTATCCGCTCTCTGGATACTTAGCTTCACCTCTCTCTTTATGAGTCCCGATCTGCTCCACTCCTCAACGTTTACCATCAATTCACTGGAAACAATAAAAGCCAGCCAGTTACTCCTCATTACCCTCTCCCTGTGGCCTGGGAACTCACACTCAGGACACACCATCCAGGCCTCCAGCCAAGTTCCGTCCCACGCATCACTTTCACGTTGGGTTTGTGTGCGTGTTCATGGCTTTATTTTTAGCCCTCTATAGCAGACAGGTTTCTAAGTTTTCTAACTCTTCAAAGTGGCTATGAAAGGCTCTCTGTATGAGTGCCTGACTCCCTGGTGTCTGCATCATGTCCCTCTTTCCAGTTTGTTTCACTGGCGTAGGCCTCTATTAGTCATTTATTGGTCTGCATTGCAGGATAACCTCTGAGGTTCTTTTACATCGGGAAATTAGGTGGCGGGTAGATTCTTTCTGATGACAATGCTAAAAACCCTACCGGCCTGGCAAGGCCAGCTGAAATCTAAGCTACTCTAGTATTGCTGTCTCGTGATCTCTAGGTGAATACTTTTTATGGAGCTTCCCATGCCACGGTGTTTTGTGTACTGCAGAGAATTTGTTTGGACTCCTTTTTTTACAACTCTAAATTTATGCATCCAGCGTAACATAGCTGGAATGCCTTTGAACATGTCTGTGCAACACGGAAATCCTTCCCCTCTGAGATGCCCATTGAGAGGGAGGGAAGCTCCTGGGGAGCACACCTGTGCCTGTGGCCTTGATGGATTCCTGCACGATGTATTGCTGGGAAGGGGAATAAGCCATTTAGAGGTTGGGGTGGAGGTGGTGGATGATGAACTGAAATAGCTTGTGTTCGGCCTGGCCGTAGACCCTGACCCTGGGCAACCTTCCGCCCACCTCCCCTCTCTGAGTCCACTGAGTTTGGAGCCTGACATGCCAAATACTGTCCCCCTGGCACAAAACACAACCCCTCCATGTGTCACAATGGGATTGAATTACTTCTAGAGTCTGTTGAAATAGCAATGGTACCAAGACCTAATGCGTAGAATTTTAGAGAATATATGACGTTGTAGTCACGTGCTATGCAAAAAAAGCACATTTTCCTCACAATGATGCGGTTAAAGTGACTTTGATTTGTTTAACTAATAACCAGCTAGCAACTGTAAATAACACTATTCTTTAAGAGTGATTAACTTGCGCAAAGTGAGTGAGCGCTTATAAGGTAAAATCTATCTAGAATTGTTCTCTACTAGGGGAAATAGAACCAGTCAAACAGCGTAATGGATGCAGTGTTCGGGTCAGAATTTGGTAAGTTATAGCAACGGCCTTAACAACAAACACAAGAGGGAAAGGGGGACGTTTTTGGCAGGGGGATACTATTTGGCATGACAAGTCCTGTGGAGCCAATGGTGGGAAACAGCTCCAATTGAATTTATGAATAAAAAACAGGATCATCTTGTAATTTCCACCATAAGTCCAGACTACCAATGTGTCATAGAATAATTATGTGGTCAAGCTAAACTGCATGGTTTTCTTGATGCAGTGTTTTAAAATTTGCATCAGTATCAGTTTGGCATCCAAGTACTGTTATGGTTTCCAAGGGAGGTTTTAGTCCTTAGCGATGCTGTGTTTTATGGGACCTCAGGAGACTTTCAAGGCACATTATTGTGTATCTGGACAGTGACAAAAGATTTGTTGTTTTGTCTATTTTCTACAGCACTTTGGATTTAAAATGGTACAAAGTATAGACTGTCAGCTTTGGTGTAAGGGTATTTCCATCAATTTTGGATGAAGTGTGTAGAAATAACAGCATGTTTTGTACACTTTGTCCCCTTGTTTAAGGACACAAAGGTATTTGAAGAATTTACTTCACAGCTGTACCGTTAGGCAGGTGTGTTTGTTTGTATCATTAGTATACACATGAGAGCTGTCAATTCCTAGTCTTAATTATTGGTTTAGCATTTGCATTTTGAGTTGATTGCTGGTATCTTACGACAGGAGGACCAAAGAAAATTCAATGCATGTTGCCATTTAGATAAATCAGACAAAATCTGTCAGAAACATAGCTGAAACATTTGGTGTAAATGGTATATTAATAAGAAAATTAGCTCAGCAATATTTGGCAAAAGAAATCTTCTACACTGGATGACCAAAGAATGCTCACCATAATGAAGAAATGAAACAACAAAGAATGGTCCGACAGAACAATACCAAAAAGAGTTCTTGAACAAGGTTGTAACAAATTATCTGTGAAATTAGGTAGATGGGGTGTTATGTTTTGGGCATGTTTGGCTGCACCTGGAACTGGCAGACTTGTTTTTATTGATGTAACTGTAGTAGCAATAGAATTCTGTGTACAGAAACATCTTGTCTGCTCAGATACGACCAAAAGCCTCTGAGGTCATTAGATGACACGGCACCTTTCAACGGAGCAATGACCCCAAAGTTTTTCAGGGCTAAAATGTGGAATTTTCTAGTCATCTTCATGGTTTAGGGATGTAAATATCATTAAAGTAAAGCTGACAGTCCGCACTTTAAAACTTGGTCTTCGTTATTGTTTTATTTCAAATACGATGTGCTGTAGTATAGAGCCAAAACAACAAAACCTGTATCCCTGACCAAATACTTATGCCCTGCACTGTTCATTTTGATCAGGTAACCATTTCCTTTATTCAGTGTTCTTCTGTTTCAGGCCTGTTTGGTCCTCAGCGTTTGCAGACACTACACTGTATGTCAGCAAGTGGGGTGGCTGAGATGTTGTCCTCTTCACTGATCAGCCAGTGACCTCGTGCCTGGCTGTCATGCCTTCATGTCTTTGTTCTAGCTAGGCTTGTGGGGGCCCCAGTGCCCTATGGTGGGGTCAGACAGGGGTAAACTTGAACTCCAGGTATAGGTCTGCAGGTCACTTAGGATTTGAGGGCACATTTGAACCATATTTGAACTGATCATGTGTGGTTATGAACCTTGTTAGAGAGAAGCCTTGACAAATATGTAACATATAGGCATCTCTCTGTTTGTTTTTCTATACTTGTCATGAGTTCTCTCTAAAACTATCTACATAGAGGCTACATTATCTTGATACATACACAACACAATGTGCTGTTTGCAGGGTAAGCTACATTATATCAGATAAATCTGCTGTCAACTTAGAAGTAAATAGTTGTCAGAGATATAAAGTGTAAAGCGCTTTAGGGCTCTGTAGGGGTGTTATTTGTATACAGGGTGCTGTAATGGAATGACTGAGCCCATTGAGAGTCACAGTTATGGTGGTGCTGCATGAGTAGAGAGGGACAGGGGTGTTGGGGAAATAGAGCTTAACAATGCTTAATTAGCTCATAAACAAGAGGAGGGAGCGATGAGAGAGGGCTGTCAAGTGTCCTGCTCCTTTGAGGCTCTCACACCGTCAACAAAGACCACCTCTCCAACACCCCCGTCACTCTCATTGTTTTGTCTCACGGCGGGGGGTTTCCTGAGGACATAAAAGGAACACATTCCGAAAAGGGGCCCGGAGTCGGACAAGAGACAGAACCCATCCACACCTCCCTAAGGCCTTCAAAGCTCTCTTCTCAGCCACAGCCAGATATTGACATTGGTCTGTCGATGACCCCCTAGTGGCAGACCATCGTTGCTTTCATCTATCCTCTCTTCGGTTGCTTCCATAACTTTTTGAGGTCTGACATTCCCCTGCTATCTCTGTCCGGTTCTCGTAGACTGATCAGAGGCTGGAAGGATGTGTTTTGCATGCACACAACTGCATCTGTGTTACGCTCAAGAAACCGGGTAACTAGACTGGTCATCCAGTTTGATGTCTGAAAACAGATGGAAGTTGTGTATTATAGGTTAAATACTGCGTGTTTGTGTGTGTTCCTGTGTGAATGTTTCCGTGCAACTTTTAAGTGTGTGTTAGTGTGTGACTGCACTCCCTTTATGGACACTCACACTGCCAGTGCTGCTGCCATGGGTCAAAAGTCATCTCTGCCTGTATGTGTCGATGTGCCGTCATCCCCTGCTTCCTGTCAGAATAGGAAAGAATAGCAGCGAAACAGAGGATAGGAAAGTGCTGCCTTGATGTGTGTTAGTTGGATCTCCAGCAGTACTCCCTGAAAGTGACCTTTCTAGTTGGGGGAGAAAAGCCCTGGACTGGGCGTAGCCCACAGTGGGACACTCCAAAGCCTTGTATTTATCACTTTCACACAGTACAAGCAGTGAGGAATCCTTAACCTGGCTGTTGACTGTCTTGAATGATTTGTCCCTTCAGAGAAGTAGATATGGCCAGAGGAGAGAGCCAGACCAGCCTCATGATTTCAATCTCTGTTTAGGAAAGGAAGTCACAATCAGCTTTTCGTTAATTGTTTTTGTAATGGGACCCTCCTTCTCTGAGTGACCCCCCGTACCTCTAAACACAATACTTTTTCCACAGTGTAGGGAACAGACTTGTTATTTTATTGTATTCCATCCATCACACCTATTTGTTAATAGTTCGAACAGGAAGACAACTCCTCTACTCACACCTATAGTCCTTTGGGAGTTTTGGTTTTATGACACCATCAAACAAAGGACAGATTAGGCATTCAGATGTGATCTATATGACCAGTGTGGTGGAGGCTGTGGGGGGGACCGACCAGGGTGGTGCAGGCTGTGGGGGGGACCGACCAGGGTGGTGGAGGCTGTGGGGGGGACCGACCAGGGTGGTG